>AWOL01S0019302.1:16101-64193 GCA_000715115.1 Nicotiana otophora | reverse complement strand
GGGGGGGGGGGGGGGAATGGTAGAAACTCCTTAGGCTAATTGTTTGAGTTTAAGGTCAATTGAGGTCGGATTTGGGTAATTCTTGAATGGTTGGACTCGATATCGAATGGGTATTCGGATTTTATAATTTTGGTCGGGTTCCGAGGCGCTGGCCCATGTTGACTTTTTGGGTCGAATTTTCCATTCTTTGCAAAGATCGTAATTTCATTGTTCGAATTAGTTTCCTATAGTTATATTTATAGAATGAAATTGTTTTGGCTAGATTCGAGCCGTTCGGAGTTGGAAAATCGAGGGAAAGGCCTTCAAGTTGATTGATTTAGTGTGGTTTGAGCTAAGTGGCTTGCCTAACTTTATGTGGGGGAATTTTCCCTTAGGAGTGGTGTTACTTGTGATAATTGTGATGTGTAAGAGCCGTGTACGCAAGGTGACAAGTGTGTACATGAGCTAAATGTGAAAATTACCGGTATTTAGCTATGTAGATTCCTTTCATGTCTTAATTGAGTTACCTTAACATGTCATAGTCATCACATTTAGTCTAATTTCACCTGTCTACTTGTCTTATCTCTTACTTTTTAATTGCTCTACATGTTTAGTTTAAATTCTTATTTTCCTTATTCCATATTCATTATTTAACTGTTGAATTCTTACTTAAAATTGTTATTTCTTGAGTTGAAAAGGTTGTGATTCCTATTGAGGCAAGGTGTTAAGTTGTGAAATATTATTCTACTGAGTTATTCTTCCGGTTATTATTGTTGAGATATTGTGTACATTGTGGTTGAGTCGTGGGGTCCTTGTTGTGAAAGCCTATTATTGTTTGGTTTCTTTGGCAAATTGTGATATTGGGAACTTGAGGTTCAATTTGTGATATGTTAAGATATTGATACGCATGCGGTGATATAAGGTCTGTGTGTTGAAACACATGCAGTGAGATAAGGTGGGCTTGATACGCGTGGCTAGTGGGGGAATTACTACAAGCCATGCGGTGTGATAAGGTGGGCTAAAACGCGGGATGTTATTTCGGGAAAAATGATTTTTAAAACTAAATGTAAAGGCTCCCGTGGTAATATAAAGAAAGATTGTGATTTATTTTGTGATTTGAGACTACGAGGCGATACCTCGGTAGTGACTTTTGTTGACATTCCCCATTCTTTTGTAATTGTCTTTGATTATGGTTTCCTTAGCATACTATTAATTATTTTTCTCCGTGTTGCACGATTTTCTTAGTTCTGTATAGCTAAACTTGTTATACTATTCGTTGTTTCAAATTCGTTACTACCGTTATTACATTGCCTATATTTGTTCATCCTTTTATTATTTCCAGTAGGGCCCTGACTTGACCTCGTCACTACTCTACCGAGGTTAAGCTTGCCACTTACTGGGTACCATTGTGGTGTACTCATTCTACACTTCTGCACATCATTTTGTGCAGATCCAGGCACTTCTTACCAGCCCTTGCATTAGTCGGGATTCTTCTGCGGAGACTTCAAGGTATACCTGCCGGCATCTGCAGGCCTCGGAGTCCCTCTTTCTTTAGACCTCTTATTTTATTAACCTTTCAATATAGACATGATGTATAAGATTATCCAGTATTAGTACTTAAATCTTGTGACTTGTACTACGCCGGATCTCGAGTTTTGTATTATGCTGAGTTGTAACGTTGTTTTATTTTAGCTGTTGAGTTTGAGACTTATATCTATTGTTATTTCAATTATTCCGCATGTTGTTAGGCTTACCTGGTCTTAGAGACTAGGTGTCATCACGATATCCTATGGAGGAAATTGGAGTCGTGAGAAGTTGGTATCAGAGCTCTAGGTTCATAGGTGTTATGAGTCACAAACAGGTTTAGTTGAGTCTTGCAGATTGATATGGAGACGTCTATATTTATCTTCGGGAGGCTATGGATCTGTAAGGAAAATCTTCACTTCTTTGATTCCTTATCGTGTGAGTTTTTTAACTTCGGGATTCTAAATTTCTATCTTTCTATTCTCTCCCAGATGGTGATGACACGTATAGATGGATCAGATGACCAGACACTCGCGCCCCCTGCTAGAGCCACGAGAGACCGGGGTAGAGGCTGAGGACATCTACGTAGTGCAGCCAGATCACCTGCACGAGCTGCTACAGCGGATCCACCAGTAGCTCCAGTTGGAGAGCAGGCACTTGAAATGTTTGTTACTTTCCCGACACTTCAGGAGACCCTCAACCAGTTTCTGAGCATGTTCGGCACTTTAGCTCATGTAGGGTTGATTTCACGTGTTCCTTCCATATCTTAGGCCGGGGGAGGAGCATAGACTCCTGCTACCCGTACCCTAGAGCAGCGGGTCCAAGTTGACCAGGTCCCAGAGGTCATACCAGTACAGCCGGTCGCCCAAGTTCAGCCCGAGGTTAGGGCAGAAACTTCTGAGGGGGAGTAGCTCAGGCTCGAGAGGTACAAGAAGTACCACCCTCCTACTTTCAGTAGTTTAGATTCAGAGGATGCCCAGGATTTTTATGAGGAGTGCCACTGTATCCTTCGTATTAAGGGTATTGTGGAGTCTAATGGGGTTGCTTTCACTATGTTCCAGATTAAAGGATCGATTTATCAGCGGTGGCGAGCATATGAGTTGGGTAGTCCGGCCGAGGTAGCTTCACTCACTTGGGCTCAGTTCTCAGATATGTTCTTGAGGGAGTTTGTTCCTAGAGTCTCATAAGTGCATGACGCGCAGAGTTTGAGTAGTTGCGGGTTCTATGACCGTATCGGGGTATGCATTCTGGTTCAGTGATTTTTCTAGGCATGCACCAACCTTGGTTGCTACTATTAAAGAGCGAGTTCGTCGAATTATTAAGGGGCTCAACCCTGGTATCAGATTCAGCATGGCTCTAGAGTTAGAGATGGACATCCCAAATCAGCAGGAAGTGGAGATCTCTATAAGATTAGAGGGTATGTGGGTCCGATAAATAGAGGAGAGGGAGTCCAAGAGGCCTCGAGATTCTGGCACAAATAGTGGTGCCCGTGCCCCAATTGCAGCCTGTCATGGTAGGGGCTATGTGAGCCGACCTATTTATTCAGCACTTCTAGCTTCCAGTGGTATTTTGGCCACTCCTAGGCCCCACGTTCCCTATTATGCACCACCATTTACTAATGCACCTCCTCCACGGGGTGCTTTCAGTGGTCAGTCCAACTGATCAGGCCCGAGCCAGCCACAACAGCCACGTTCTCCGAGAGCTTGTTTTGAGTGTGGTGACACTCGTCATATGGTGAGGGATTGCCCCAGACTCAGGAGGGGTGCACCTTCATAGACTACTCAAGCTCCGCGTGTTCCACCGGGTCCTCAAGTCATGGTTACCGCACCAGTTGCCACTCCACCTGCATAGAAAGCTAGAGTTGGAGGTCAGGTAGGTAGAGGTCGCCCTAGAAGGGGAGGCCAGGCCAGATATTATGCCCTTCTTACTAGGATGTAGGTAGTTGCATCCTACTCAGTTATCACAGGTATTGTTCCTATTTATTTATCATAGGGATAGATCAGTCTTATTTTATACATGGTCCACTTATTCCTATGTGTCATCTTACCTTGCTCCATATTTGGGTGTATCCCGTGATTCTTTGAGTTCTCCCGTCTATGTGTCCATACCTGTGGGAGATTCCCTTATTGTTGACTGTGTGTATCAGTTGTATTTAGTTATCCTTAGTGGTTTTGAGACCAAATCTAATTTATTGTTGCTCTGTATGGTAGATTTTGATGTTATTTTGGGCATGGACTGATTGTCACCCTATCATGCTATTATGGATTGTCACGCCAAGACGGTGACGTTGGCTATGCCAAGTTTACCACGGTTAGAGTGGAGAGGTGTTTTAGATTATGTTCCTAGCAGGGTTATCTCATTTCTAAAGGCTCAACGGATGGTTGAGAAGGGATGTGAAGCGTATATAGCATATGTGAAACATGTCAGTATTGATACTCCTACCGTCGAGTCAGTTCCAATAGTAAGGGATTATCCGGATGTATTCCTGGTGGATCTTTCCTGTATGCCACCCCATAGGGATATCAATTTTGGTATTGATTTGCTATCTGGCACTCATCCTATTTTTATTCCTCCATATTGTATGGCCCCACCAGAGTTGAATGAATTAAAGGAGAAGTTGTATGAGTTACTTGATAACGGTATCATTTGGCCCAATGTATCACCTTTGGGTGCTCCGGTCTTGTTTGTAAATAAGAAGGATGGTTCTGTGCGCATGTGCATTGATTATCGCCAGTTGAACACGGTTACAGTGAAGAACATGTATCTATTGCAACGTATTGATGACCTATTTGATTAGCTACAGGGTGTCAAGGTGTTCTCTAAGATTGAATTTCGTTCGGGCTATCATCAGTTGAAGATTCGGGAGCCAGACATCCCAAAGACTGCCTTCAGGACTCGGTATGGTCATTACGAGTTCCTTGTGATGTCTTTTGGGTTGACCAACGCCCCAGCAACATTCATGCACTTGATGAACATTGTATTATGGCCCTATCTTAACTCATTCGTCATTGTGTTTATTGACGACATCCTGGTGTACTCCCAGAGTCGAAAGGATAATGAGCAACACTTGAGGGTCGTGCTTCAGACCTTGAGAGAAAAGAAGTTATATTTAACATTTTCAAAGTGTGATATCTGGGTAGATTTAGTGGCATTTTTGGGTCATGTAGTGTCGAGTGAGGGGATCAAAGTAGATCCGAAGAAGATTGAAGAAGTGCAGAGTTGGCCCAAACCGTCTTCAGCTACTGAGATCCAGAGTTTTATTGGTTTGGCAGGGTATTACCGTTGATTCGTAGATGGTTTCTCATCTATTGATGCATCTATAACCAGATTGACCTAGAAGGGTGCTCCGTTCAGGTGGACTGAAGAGTGTGAGGAGAGCTTTCAAAGCTTAAGACAGCTTTGACTATGGCCCCAGTGTTGGTGTTGCCTTCAGGTTCGCGGTCTTGTATTGTGTACTATGATGTGTCACGTATCGTTCTCGGTGCGGTGTTGTTGCAGGATGGTAGGGTGATTGCCTACGCGTCTAGACATCTGAAGGTGCATGAGAAGAACTATCTTGTCCACGACCTTGAGTTGGCAGCTATTGTTCATGCCTTGAAGATTTGGCGGCACTATTTGTACTGTTTCCCTTGTGAGGTCTACATCGACCACCGGAGTCTATAGTATTTGTTCCAAAATAAGTATCTTAACTTATGGCAGCGGAGGTGGTTATATCTGCTTAAGGACTATGATATCACCATTCTATATCATCCCGGGAAGTCCAATGTGGTGGCCAATGCCTTGAGTCCCAAGGCGGAGAGCTTGGGTAGTTTAGCATATCTACCGGTAGTAGAGAGGCCATTAGCCTTGGATGTTCAGGCCTTGGCTAACCAGTTTGTTAGATTGGATGTTTCTGAGCCGAGTCAAGTTTTGACTTGTGTGATTTCCCGGTCTTCTCTTTTTGATCGTATCAGAGAGCGTCATTATGACGACCCCCATCTACTTGTCCTCAAGGACACGGTTCAGCATGGCGATGCGAAGGAGATCACTATTCAGGATGACGACGTATTATGGATGCATGGCAGGCTATGTGTGCCCAATGTAGATGGCGTGCATGAGTTGATTCTCTGGGAGGCTCACATTTTGCGGTACTCCATTCAGCAGGGTGCCGCCAAGATGTATCAGGACTTGAGGCAGCACTATTTGTGGTGGTGGATGAAGAAGGACATAGTGGAATATGTAGCTCGGTGCCTAAACTGTCAGTAGGTGAAGTATGAGCTTCAGCGGCCAGATGGATTGCTTCAAAGGCTAGAGATTCCAGAGCTGAAATGGGAGCGATCACTAAGGATTATTTTGTTGGGCTCCCATAGACTCGGAGGAAGTTCGATGTAGTATGGGTAATTGGGGATAGGTTGACCAAGGTGGCTCATTTCATTCCAGTGGTGACTACTTATTCTTTAGAGAAGCTGGCTCAGGTTTATATTCGCGAGATTGTCAAGCTTCATAGTGTGCCGTCATCCATCATCTCGGACTGGGGCATGCAATTTACATCGAGGTTCTGGAGAGCTGTACAACATGAGTTAGACACTCGGGTTGAGTTGAGTACAGCATTTTACCCTCAAACTAATGGATACGAGCGCACTATTCAGATATTGGAGGATATTCTTCGTGCGTGTGTGGTGGAGTTTGGGGGTTCTTGGGTTCAGTTCTTGTCTCTCGCGGAGTTTGACTACAACAACAGTTACCAGTTGAGCATTTAGATGGCTTTGTATGGGAGACGGTGTCTGTCTCTGGTGGGTTGGTTTGAGCCGGGTGAGACTAGGCTGTTGGTTACAGACTTGGTTAGGGATGCTTTGGAGAAGGTTAAATTGAATCAAGATCAACTTCACACAGCCCAATCTAGACAGAAGAGTTAT
The DNA here is from genome assembly GCA_000715115.1 of Nicotiana otophora. Classification (NCBI taxonomy): domain Eukaryota; kingdom Viridiplantae; phylum Streptophyta; class Magnoliopsida; order Solanales; family Solanaceae; genus Nicotiana; species Nicotiana otophora. Next base: position 57,795 of record AWOL01S0019302.1, on the reverse strand, counting down.
GCAGATCGGAAGATTCGCGACGTTGCATTCATGGTAGGGGAGCGGGTCTTGCTCCGGGTTTCACCCATGAAGGACATTATGAGGTTCGGGAAGAACGTCAAGTTGAGACCTAAGTATATCGGGCCATTTGAGATACTTGAGAGGATTGGAGATATTGCCTAAAGGCTTGCACCACCACCCAGTCTAGCTGCAGTTCATCCAGTATTCCATGTTTCTATGCTCCGGAAGTATCACGGCGATCCGTCTCATGTGTTGTGAAATCCTGTGATTGTTTGGTTTCTCTGGCAAATTATGATATTGGGAACTTGAGATACGATTTGTGATATGTTGTGATATTGATACGCATATGGTGGAATAAGGTCTGAGTGTTGAAATACATGCGGTGAGATAAGGTGGGCTTGATATACGTGGCTAGTAGGTGAACTACTACAAGCCATGCGATGTGATAAGGTGGACTAAAACGCGGGATGATATTTCGGGAAAAGTAATTTTTAAAACTAAATGTAAAGGCTCCCACGGTGATATAAGAAACAATTGTGATTTATTTTGTGATTTGAGACTACGAGACGGTACCTCGATAGTGACTTTTGTTGACATTTCCCCATTCTTTTGTAGTTGTCTCTGATTGTGGTTTCCTTAGCATACTATTAATTGTCTTTCTCCGTGTTTCACTATTTGTGTCACGACCCAAATTTTAACCATGGTCGTGATAGCGCCTATTATGTTACAAGGAAAGCCTATTTCCCAAAATATTACTACTAAATCGATTATAAGAATTTAATAAAATATTTTCAATATTTGAATTTTTCATAAAACTAAATCAACTCTAAATATAATTATAGAAAATACGGAAACGAGCCCCAAATATCGGGGTGTCACTAAGTCATGAGTTTCTAAATCTATGTACTAAGAAATAAAACTGTCTAACTATCAATACATTCCAAAAGAAGAAATGATAAAGGCAGTAACAAGGTCCTGCGGACGCTAGCAGCTACCTTACAGTCTCCAACGATAGCCGGTCTGAACTCAACGATCGCCGCGCTCTAACTCACCTGGATCTACACATAAAGTGCAGGGTGTAGTGTGAGTACAATCGACTCAGTAGTAATAGAAATAACTAAGGAACTGAGTAGTAGTGATGAGCTAAGTAGAACAATTCAATTATTTCTTTATCACAATTTAAAATAAACAGGAATAAACAGGTAAATTCCATCAGCTCAATAAATGCTACAAAAGAAATTAACGGGTAAAATGCAGCAACAGCAAAAGCAATGAATCCTCACAGCAATGTCACTCCATCACTCAGCACTCGGCTCTCGGCACCGCATTCAGCACTCAACACTTAATAGGTACTTCGCTCACTGGGGTGTGTATAGACTCCAGAGGGGCTCCCAAAGCCCAAGAGCTAAGCACAGACAACTCAGGTGCTGCACGGACAACTCATGTGCCATAATATCAAATTCCTGGATCCGCACGGTCAACTCACGTGCTACGCGGACAACTCACGCGCTATGGTATCAATACCTAGATCCGCACGGACAACTCACGTACCTCAATCAAATACCTCACAATAGGCCCTCGGCCTCACCCAGTCATGTACCTCTCTAGCCTCACCATCATCAACATATAAGGGAAACACAGCCCTCGTCAAGTATCGTAGCATATCAACAAAATATTAGGGACTGAGGTAAACATGTACAATAATATCTATGACTGAGTGCAAATAATGTGAGCATGAATAAAGCCTAAGCATGCTCTCTAACATGAAGGCAAACAAGTTTAACAACAAATAAACACATAACCACAGATAATAGCCATTAGGCCTCACAGCCTCACGGGACGGACCAAGTCTCAATCCCTCGCGGTGCACACCCACATGCCCGTCACCTAGCATGGGTATCACTTCCAAACAATCACGTGATGTCAAATCTCAGGGTTCTATACCCTCAAAGACAGAGTTAAAACTGTTACTTACCTTAATAGCGTAAAATCCTACTCCGGGATGCCCTCGTCTCTGGACTCGGTCTTCAAAAGCATCATAAACGTGTGTAATTAAATCCAAACGACTTACCTCACTAATGTCTCGTGATTCTCCCTTGAAAACCTCTGCCCTAAGCTCAAAACCCATTCAACAATGGTGGAAAAAGGGCACAAATTCACAAAGGGTTACTTTATAGGTTTTGCCCAGGGGTTCCGCACCTGCGACCCTCTTCTTCGCACCTGTGCGGTCGCATTTGCGGTCCCAGGTCCGTACCTGCGCATTCCACTTAACCGACCAGGCTTCGCACCTGCGGCAGATCCCTCGCACCTGCAGGCTCGCAAGTGCGATCCTCTCTTCGCATCTGCGATTAAGCCCCCGGCCTACATCTCCGCATCTGCGAGCCTCACACGCACCTGCGATCATCGCACCTGCGGCTCCCCATCCGTAGGTGTGGAAACACTAGTAGCTCAGCATTGTTCGCTCCAGCGGACTCCCCACGCACACCAGTGACCCCTCCTTCCACAGGTGCGGAAATAGCAGTAGCAGCAGCTTCAACTGCATTTTCCAACTTCCAAACTCCCCGTTAGCCATCCAAATTCATCCCAAGCCCCTCGGGACCTTAACCAATAATTCCAACAAGTCATATATCACTACCCGAACTTAGTCGAACCTCTGGAACACCCAAACAACACCAAAACACCAAATCAACCTCGGATTCAAGCCTAAGAACTTCTAAACTTTCAAATTTTTGCCAACGACACCGTAACCTATCAAACCACGTCCGAATGACCTCAAATTTTACACATGCGTCAAAAATGACACTACGAACGTACGCTTACTTCCGAAATTCCATTCTGACATCTAATTTTGCACGGCTGACCAAAATTGCCACATTTCTAGCTTTCGCCAATTCAAGCCTAATTCTACCACAGACCTCCAAATTACATTCCGGACACACTCATAAGTCTAAAATCGCTCAACAAAGCTAACTGAATCATAAAAATCCAAGTCCAAACTCGTTACTCATAAGTCAACTTCCAGTTGAATTTTCTTACTTAGCTTTCTAACTAAGAGACTAAGTGTCTCATTTTACTCCAAAATTACTCCGAACCCAAACCTACCAACTCGATACAACTCAACATAGCTGAATAACACATAAATAAGCAGAAATGAGGAAACATGGATATAACTCTCGGAACGACCGACCGGGTCATTATATCCTCCCCCTCTTAAACAAACGTTCGTCCTCGAACTAGTCTAACAGAAGAACATACCTGAAATCACAGCATCTGAAGTAATAGCATCTGGCCTGGCTGGGAGGGCATAGAAACGGGCATGACCACCCCATGATCTGCCTCCCCCTCTCGGGCGACCCATAGCTGACTGGGCTCCACCCCTAGCTGGATGAACTCCACCCCTAGCTGGCTGGGCAGGTGGTGGAGGAACTGGTGCTGGTGCCATCGGCCGAGTACTCCGTTGTGGAGTCCTACCCAACAGCCTAGGGCAATATCTCGCAAAGTGACCAAAATCCCCGCACTCAAAACAACCCCTCCTCTGACGAAACTGCTGCTCCTGATGCCCAAAAGAATTACCCGATGATACCTGAGCGGGCGGGGCATAATGAGAACACTGCGCTAGCAATGCACTAAATGATGATTGACTCTGCTAAAACTGACCCTACTGAAACTGACCTTCCTGAGGAGCACCACTGAAACCACCATGACCACGAGGCCTCTTATCCTCCCTCTCAGCCCTCTCTTGACCTCGAACCATCTCAATCTGTCGAGCAATGTCGACAACCTCATCAAAGGTAGCCCCAGATACTCTCTCCCTGGTCATAAGCAATCGAAGCTGAAAACCAAGGCCATCTATAAACATTCTGATCCTCTCTCGGTCTGTGGGAACCAATCAGACCGCATAACAAGCTAACTCGGGGAATTGCATCTCATACTGTGTAACAGACATCTCCCATTAGCAAAGCTACTCAAACTGCCTGCGCAGCTCCTCTCTGCGGGACTCAGGTACAAACTTCTCCAGAAAGAGAACGAAGAACTGCTCCCAAGTAAGGGGTGTTGCACCAACAGACCTACGCCTCTCGTAAGTCTCCCACCATCTGAGTGCAGCCCCAGAAAATTGAAAGGTAGTGAATGAGACCCCACAAGTCTCCAGAATAGCAGCAGTACGGAGTATCCTCTGACACCTGTCCAAGAAGTCCTGAGCATCCTCTCTCTCTGTGCCACTGAAGGGTGGCGGCTGGAGTCTCCCAAACCTCTCCAACCTACGCTGATCATCCTCAGGCATAGCAGGAACCACATTATCCTGTACAGCTACAACCAGTTGGGCTGGTGGTGCCTCCAGTGTCTGAAGTCCTTGAACAACCTGCTCAGGTGTATGAGCAACGGGAGTCTGAGTGCCTCCCCCGGCCTGAGAAGTGGCTGCGGCCGTCGACATAGAGACCGCCTGAGCAAGGCCAGTACACGCTGTCATAATCTGAGCTAGGGCCTCTTGAAGTCCTGGAATCACAATAGGCACAAGTGGTGCCTGAACTGGTCCCGCCGGAACCTCTACCTCCGGGACCTGGTCCTGAGCGGGGACAACAGGGGGATCTGTAGGTGCTGCCCCAGCTACTGTGCTGGCGATGACTCCGTCCCTACCACGGCCTCTACTGCGGCCTCGGCCTCTCGCGGCCCGAACTGGTGGTTGTCCCTCTTGACCGGTAGCACGAGTCCTCACCATCTGTGAGATAATGAATAACAGATGTTTAGTTACTAGAATACACAGGACGCACGACAAGGATCCAAGAATATGAAATTTTCCTAAATGTTCTACAGTCTCTCGAAGATGATAAGTAAAGATGTCTCTGTACCGATCCGCAAGACTCTACTAAACCCGCTCATGACTCGTGAGACCTATGTAACCTTGGCTCTGATACAAACTTGTCACGACCCAAAATCTAACCATGGTCGTGATGGTGCCTATCATGTTACAAGGCAAGCCTATTTCCCAAAATATTACTACTAAATCGATTATAAGAATTTAATAAAACATTTCCAACATTTGAATTTTTTATAAAACTAAATCAACTCAAAATATAATTATAGAAAATACGGAAACGAGTCTCAAACATCGAATGCTAAGAAATAAAACTATTTAACTGTCAATATAGTCTAAAAGAAGAAATGATAAAAGGAGTAACAAGGTCCTGCAGACGCTAGAAGCTACCTTGCAGTCTCCAACGATAGTCGGCCTGAACTCAACGATCGCCGCGCTCTAACTCACTTGGATCTACACTTAAAGTGCAGGATGTAGTATGAGTACAACCGACTCAGTAGTAATAGAAATAAATAAGGAACTGAGTAGTAGTGACGAGCTAAGTAGAACAATTCAATTATTTCTTTATCACAATTTAAAATAAACAGGAATAAACAGGTAAATTCCATCAGGTCAATAAATGCTACAAAGAAATTAACGGGTAAAATGCAGCAACAGCAAAAGCAATGAATCCTCACAGCAATGTCATTCCATCACTCAGCAATCGGCTCTCAGCACTCACACTCAACACTCAATACTCAATAGGTACTTGCGCTCACTGGAAGTATGTACAGACTCCGGAGGGGCTCCCAAAGCCCAAGAGATAAGCACGGATAACTCACGTGCTGCACGGACAACTCACGTGCCATAATATCAAATCCCTGGATCTGCACGGTCAACTCACGCGCTACTCGGACAACTCACGCGCTATGGTATCGATACATGGATCTGCATGGACAACTCACGTGCCTCAATCAAATACCTCACAACAGGCCCTCGGCCTCACTCAGTCATGTACCTCTCTAGACTCACCATCATCAACAAATAAGGGAAACACATCCCACGTCAAGTATCACAGCATATCAGCAAAATAATAGGGACTGAGGTAAACATGTATAATAATATCTATGACTGAGTACAAATAATGTGAGCATGAATAAAGCCTAAGCATGATCTCTAACATGAAGGCAAACAAGTTTAACAACAAATAAACACAAAACCATAGATAATAGCCATTAGGCCTCATAGCCTCACGGGGATGGACCAAGTCTCAATCCCTCGTGGTGCACACTCACACGCCCGTCACCTAATATGGGTATCACTTCCAAACAATCATGTGATTTCAAATCTCCGGGTTTTATACCCTCAAAGCCAGAGTTAAAACTGTTACTTACCTTAACAACGTAAAATCCTACTCCGGGATGCCCTCGTCTCTGGACTCGGTCTCCAAAAGCTCCGAATCTAACCAAAATCAGGATACTACTATCAACATAGGTTAAAGAATCGAATTCCACAATAAAAACTACATAAATGGGCCAAAAATCCGAAATCGGCCAAAACCTGGTTCTCGGGTCCACGTTTCGAAACCAGTCAAAAATGGCAGAATAATAATCCTCGTCCTCTCCCGAGTCTAACCATATAAAATTTATCAAAATCGGACTCTGTTTGGTCCCTCAAATCCTTACTTAAAACTCTCCAAAACTCAAGCCCTAACTCTCTCAATTTCACCCTAAACCCCTACTAATTTCATAGTTAATTAGTGGAAAAACATCATAAACGCGAGTAATTAAACCCAAACAAATTACCTCACTGATGTCTCATGATTCTCCCTTGAAAAACTCTGCCCTAAGCTCAAAACCCGTTCAACAATGGTGGAAAAAGGGTACAAATTCGCGAAGGGCTACTTTATAGGTTTTGCCCCAGGGGTTTCGCACCTGCGACCCTCTTCTTCACACCTGCGCTGCCGCATCTGCGGTCCCAGGTGCGCACCTGTGCATTCCACTTAACCGACCAGGCTTCGCACTTGCGGCAGGTCCCTCGCACCTGCGGGCTCGCAGGTGCGATCCTCTCTTCGCATCTGCGACTAAGCCTCAGGCCTCCATCTCCGCATCTGCGAGCCTCCCACGCACTTGCGATCATCGCACCTACGACTCCCCATCCGCAGGTGCGGCCACACCAGTAGCCCAGCACTGTCCGCTCCTGCGGACTCCCCTTGCACACCAGCGACCTCGCACCTGCGACTCCTCCTTCCGTAGGTGCGGAAATGGCAGTAGAATCAGCTTCAACTGCATTTTCCAACTTCCAAACTCCCCGTTAGCCATCCGAATTCATCCCGAGCCCTTCGAGACCTTAATCAATAATTTAAACAAGTCATATATCACTACCCGAACTTAGTCGAACCTCCAGAACACCCAAAACAACACGTAAACACCAAATCAACCTCTGATTCAAGTCTAAAAATTTCTGAACTTCCAAAATTTTGCCAACGATGCCGAAACCTATCGAACCACGTCCGAATGACCTCAAATTTTGCACACATATCACAAATGACACTAAGAACCTTTTTCAACATCCGAAATTCCATTCCGACCCCGATACCTAATTTTTCACTGCCGACCAAAATCGCCAAATTTCTAATTTTTGCCAATTCAAGCCTAATTCTACCACATACTTCCAAATTACATTCCGGATATACTCCTAAATCTAAAATCACTCAACAAAACTAACAGAATCATAAAAATCCAAGTCCGAACTCGTTTACTCATAAGTCAACTTCCGGTTGACTTTTCTAACTTAGTTTTCTAACTAAGAGACTAAGTGTCTCATTTCACTCCAAAACTACTCCGAACCCAAACCTACCAACTCGATACAACTCAACACAGCTGAACAACACATAAATAAGCAGAAATAGGAAAAACGGGGTTATAACTCTCGGAACGACCGAGCAGGTCGTTACAATTTGCTTAGTTTTGTGTAGCTAAATTTGTTATACTTTTTGTTGTTTCAATTTCATTACTGCCTTTATTACACTGCCTATATTTGTTCAGCCTTTTATTATTTTCAGTAGGGCCCTGACCGACCTCGTCACTACTCTATCGAGGTTAGGCTTGGAACTTATTGGGTACCGTTGTGATGTACTCATGTTATTCTTTTACACATTTATTTTGTGCAGATCCAAGCACTTCTTACCAGTCCACGCATTAGTCGGGATTCTTCTGCGGAGACTTCAAGGTATACCTGTCGGCATCCGCATGTCTCAAAGTCCCCCTTTCTCTAGATCTCTTATTTCATTATGTTTATATATAGACATGATGTATAGGATTATCCAGTATTCTTACTTAAAGTTTGTGACTTGTACTACGTCGGGTCTTGGGTTTTGTATTATGTTGAGTTGTAACGTTGTTTTATTTCAGCTGTTGAGTTTGAGACTTATCTCTATTGTTATTTCAATTATTCTGCATGCTATTAGGCTTACCTGATCTTAGAGACTAGGTGTCATCACGACGTTCTATGGAGGGAAATTGGGGTCGTGGCATCATTCCATAGGGGGGAGGAACATTAAGAAAGATGTTGTCATATTTTTTATTGCTACTAGTCTTAGGGTACGCGCGTTGCGCGTGTACCCTAGCTCAATGAGTATAGTTTTTTAATAAAATACTACTAAAATATTGTATTAAAACTTATATTTGAGTTGTAAACTTGAATCAAAACTAAAACTCTATTTCGTAAGTCGTCACTGTCAATATGTACGTCAAATTGACAACAAATTTAAAAATAATTTACTTCAATTTTACAAGTTGTCATACTTATTTTTAAAGTTTCATTAAGATCACATAACCCTTAATATTTAAGATTTTTTCTGATTTTTTAGAAAAGGTATTTATTCTCAAGTTCATCCTAGATGCCACAATTCTTTTTTTCGTGCAAGAAAAATACAAATGATATATTTCATTAATTAATAAAAATACTATAAGAATTATTTCCAACATGTTGAAAAGAATAAATCACTATCGCAAAGATAAAAGATACTTAACATCTTTGAATATTGAATCAAATTTATACATCGTTAATGCGAGATTAAAGAACAGTCGCAATATACAAATCGCAGCTGACTCTTTCACTAAAATCAACCACTGTGGATTTTTCTCATTATGATAAATGCATGAATTTATCTATGAATAAGAACTCATGCAATCAAGTAAATATAATTACATTTAGGAAGTTTGATATACTTTTATGCGGCAATTTTGATAAACTCAATCATTAAAGAATAGAATGAGGCAACAAAACCCATATATAGAGGTAAGAACTGGTGCAAACTATTTGAGTCCATGGGTGATTGATACATCTTTGGAATTTTAAGAATAGATAGAATACAATATTCAATACTTTTTAGTTTTCAAAAACACTGCTAAACCTATAGTGTCTTTACATTTAGGGATCGTTTGGTTTGAATACAAGTTATGCTGGAATTAGTTATGTTAAATTAGCTATATTGGGATTAGTTACGCTGAGATTAATTATCCTGCTATTATTTCTAGCTTCATCGTTTGGTATGTTGTATTAATCTTGGGGTTATCAATTTTACTGATTTATCCTAGGATAACTTATCCTGAGATTACTATTCCATCCTCTGACAGGTATAAGTTACTCCGTACTGTTTTTAATTCAGGGATAGCTTATCCCACTATTAGTAACCAAACAAGGGATAAGACGATACTAATTTTTTATCCTAGAATTATTTTTGCTCACTATTTGTTCTAAACCAGACTTAAACAAATTATCGAACAAATCACAAAAGTAAATATACACCAACTTATAAACAAATCAAACGTAAACAAATTAAAAAGTAAATCATAGAAGTATTTGAATTTATATATTTCAAATTAGGAAATAATTTAACCAAAAATAAAATAAAATCATGTGTACATATTTTTTAAAAAAAGTTATGAGCGCAGGAAGTGACATTATTTATAGTTTTCTATTTTTATGCTATTTCTGTGCCCGACTTTATTTGTAGTTTCTTATTATTTTTTAAAATTGTTTTCACTAAAATAATTAAATTGTGAATGCTTTATCGTTATTGTACCATAGATAGAACTCCTAAACCTGGAGCAACTATATCAACGATGGTGTGGATGAAATCAATTTCCTAGATTTGTTTAAAGAATGTTCGTGGGTCCTTCTTTCATAATAATCGTTAAGTTACATAGTTTAAATTAGGAAATAATTTATAAGTTAAATTCAAATTTATTTTAGGGGAATAGTTAAATTAATATTCCTAAATAGTAGGAAATTAATAAGTTACTATTCTTAAATATTAATATGAGATAATAAAATAATTATTTTGTTTAGTATGAACTCTATTTTAAAAGGATAAAAAAGATAACGATATTTATAGTTTCTTATTTTTGTTTAAAATTATTTTCACTAAAATAATTAAATTGTGAATGCTTTATCGTTTATTGTACCATAGATAGAACTCCTAAACCTAGAGCAACAATGTCAACGATGGTGGATGAAATCAATTTCCTAGATTTGTTTAAAGAATGTCCGTGGGTCCTTCTTTCATAATAATCGTTAAGTTACATAGTTTAAAGTAGGAAATAATTTATAAGGTTAAATTATTATTTATTTTAGAGGAATAATTAAATTAATATTCCTAAATAGTAGGAAATTAATAAGTTACTATTCTTAAATATTAATATGAGATAATAAAATAACTATTTTATTCAGTATGAACTCTATTTTAAAAGGGTAAAAAAGATGAACGATATTTGCTAGTGGTGAGCACCCTCCACTTCCAATCAAGAGGTTGTGAGTTCGAGTCACCCCAAAAGCAAGGTGAGGAGTTCTTAGAGGGAGGGAGCCGAGGGTCTATCGGAAACAGCCTCTCTACCCCAGGGTAGGGGTAAGGCCTGCGTACACACTACCCTCCCCAAACCTCACTAGTGGGATTATACTGGTTGTTGTTGTTGTTGATATTTGCTAAGGGGCTTCGTGCTTTTAACATGATGCACGTTTTGCGCGTGTGCTCTATATTAATGTGTATACAAGTTTTAAAAAATTACTTAAAAATTATTAAATAATATATTTGTGTTACAAAATAAATATTTTAAAAAAATAAATTTCTAAAATTGATGAACATTGATCCAATTAGGTAACTTAATATAAAAAGATTTTGTGTATCATGAAAGTATTCCTATGCCTTATTGTGTTTTCAGACAACTTATGTTTGAATATCTTTTGAAAATTTAGTGATATATTCAACTTTAATTATAATTTATATTCAATACAAAAAGAACTAATATTATATTTTTTATTCAAATTCTTAATTTTAGCTCACCCAAGAAATTAAAATAAAGAAATAATTTAACATACAATATTTTAGTTGAAACACATGGAATCACTACTATTGAGATTTGATCGGTAGAATAAATTATATCGAACCTCACTTTTTAGAAAAACAAATGTGTAGTTAGTGTGGTCAGTACTCCCAACATATATTTCAAAAGCTTGACTCTTAATAAGGTAATTTTAGTCTCTTTTATTTTATTTTCTTCACTTCTATAGGGTAGTGATATTATTTACTGATACATGTTCATGTATATGTGCATATTGTTGAATTGTACATAATACAATGGGTTTTATTCTTTTAGATACGTGACTGTATTTTGTACATGGATATCTAATAATATTTGAATCCAACCTATGTCAATCAACTTCAACTTTAATAATATTACCTATTAATCATAGACTACGGTAATAATAAGATTTAGGAAAATCAAGGAATTAGTATTTTGAGTTGCTTTTCTCTCGGCACATGTTACGTTAGGGTTACTAACGTGCGCCACCAGTCGAAATGGCGAGGAAGAAGCGGCAGGCTGCTCCGGCCTCACCTAAAGCTAACGAAGGTACATCTAGGCAAATAACACCAGAATCTGGCGTCCCTCAATCACTAGCGTTGATCCAATTGATGCATTGGATGCCAGGGATGGCGAGTGCTCCAACAGTAATGCAAACGGCGATTCCGCCAATAGAGGAAGCGACTCCACACACGATCCAGAAGTGGGAGCTTCAAATGCGGCGAGGAAGCTCACTTTCTCGGCCAAATCTTGTGAAATTAAGCCTACTATAGCAGAAGTGGTTAAAGGGAATCGACAGCAAAAATTGGGCATGAAACTTGACTATTACCCACCGGTCCTGAAGGACGGTGTCAAGGTAGTTAAATTGAATCCCCAAGAGATTGCAGCACAGAACCAGAAATGCAGTTTAGCCTTAATTGGGTATGTGGTTGGAGGAAATCCTACATTCAAGGAGATGCTGAAATTTGTGTATGGCGTATGGAACTCAATCACTACCCCTCAGGTATTTCTCCATAACGATGGGTACTTCATATTCAAATTTGATTGTGAGGAAGATAAGAACACAATATTGCGGAATGGGTTGTATACCTTCAATTACAGACCTTTAGTGCTTAAGTAATGGAGTCCAGACTTACAGATGAGTAATGAGCCTAACCAAATCATCCATGTGTGGGTAATGTCCCCAAATTTACCTATCCAATTCTGGACTACTGGAAATTTGGGCAGAATAGGCAGTTTTCTAGGGCGACCGGTCTGCACTGATAAGCTTACATCATAGGAAAATAGAATTGCTTATGCTAGGATGCTAATTGAAATAGACATATCCCAACCATTGCTAGACACAATTCCATTAAGGATGCCCAATGGACAATGTCGAATGTAGGCTGTGGAATATGAATGGAAACCTCTGTTTTGTCAAGACTGTCTTCAAATGGGACATGTCACAGGCAGCTATAAAAAGGCACCCGATGATACTGGTAACTTAGAGCAGCAGCAAGTGAACAAGGGGAGGAAACATCAGAAGAAGGAGTGGAGGGCCAAATCAGATCCCATCCTAAACAAGGATATAGGGAATGTGCAGATGCTGGTATCAACAGCTGAGCAACCTGTTAGCTCAAATGCTGCCGCCAACGTAATCACAATTGGCCAACAATCTGAAGATATGCCTATGGAGAAAGCAGCCAATACTTATAGAGGGAAATAACAAATGCATATGCCAGTGATACAAGATAAGATACAAGCAAGTATTGTAATGGAAAAGATGCTAAGACAAAATAAGTTCAGTGCCTTAAGAAAAGATACAGAGAAAGACACTAGCAATGTGGTAAGGTTTACTAGTCCAGCCAATAAAAATCCTCAATGATTTTCTATTTAAGCCCTTCAAGCAGAAAGATTAAAATCATTTCTGCTTAAGAATAAAGTGGTTCTGATTGGCTGCCTTGAGACTAAAGTTAAAGCTAATAAGGTTGGGAGAATAAAGAGGAAACTGGGACTGATTGGTAGGTAGATACAGACTATATATAACTCAAATACTAACGACAAAATATGGGTATGTTGGAAGCCACAACAGGTTGCAGTTAGGATTCTATCATCACATCCTCAAGTAGTGCACTGCTATGTGAAAGACAAATATTCTAGATTTGCTTGTCATACCACTTATATATATGGCTATAACCCTATTGAAGGTAGGAAGAAACTTTGGGAGCAATTGAAAAAGATCAACAACACTATGACATAACCATGGGTGGTAATTGGGGATTTCAATATTGTTTTGTCGGTCCATAATAAAGTTAATGGGGATCTCGTCCAGCAAGCAGAAACACAATATTTCCGGGAACGTATAGATGAAGATGGCTTGGGCCAAATCAGAAGGAAGGGATGCCAGTTTTCATGGAGAAATAAACAAGACTCTGAGGATAAAATTTATAGCTTAATTGACTGGGCTCTTGGCAATGCTCAATGGTTCACCAATTTTGGAAATCTGGAAGCTTGCTATATTAATCAGGGATGCTTAGATCACTCACCCATTCTCATCTCTACCATTGTGCCTAGACAGAGACTGCCCAAGCCTTTTAGATTGCTAAATGTGCTACTACATCAGGAAGCATTCAAAGAGGTCACTCAAAAAGCTTGGGAGATTAATATCAATGGGCGTACTATGTACAAAGTATGCAAGAAGCTGAATCATATTGAGCAAGCAACTAAGACCATGAATAGAGAAATGTCATCCCTAGATCATAAAGTATAGGAGTTACAGTCAAAGCTCGGTAGCATCCAAAGTGAATTAGAAAATGATCTCTATAATCCTCAATTGATTCTAGTAGAGAGAGAGATATTGTCGGAACTAGAGAAATGGTCTACTATCCATGAAAGAGTGCTTAGACAAAAATCCAAAGATGTATGGATCAATCATGGAGATTCCAACTCTAAGTTCTTCCATGCTCAACTCAAAGTAGACAAGTGAGAAATAGTATTATTTCAATATGGAATGATCAAGGAGTGCAACTAACACAGCCTACACAAGTGCAAAAAGAATTCACACATTTCTTTCAAAGTCTGCTAGGAACAAGTACTCAAGAGTTTCCATGCCTAAACACCTACTATGCCAAGGATGGGCCATTTCTAAATAGATAGCAACAACAAGCTCTTATTTAACCTATCACTAGAATGGAAGTGCTCCAGGCACCGAGGGATCTACCTAAGGACAAGTCTATTGGAATAGATAGGTTCACTGCAGAATTCTTTAAAGAGTATTGGGAAATAATAGGAGAGGAAGTCACTCAGGCTATCCTACAGTTTTTCGATAATGGAAAACTATTAAAAGAGATCAACTACACTATAATAACATTAGTACCCAAGGTCTCTAATCCAACATATGTGAAAGAGTATAGACCTATAGCTTGTTGCACCACCATGTACAAGCTCATAGCAAAAATTCTCGCTGCTAGGTTGAAGCTAGTAGTGGATTCTTTGGTAGGGCCATCCCAATCATCTTTCATAACATGGAAGAGTATACTGGACAATGTTATAGTGGCTCATGAATTGGTGAAAGGCTATACTTAGAAAGGATAATCACCTAGATGCCTTATTAAAATTGACATAAGGAAAGCATATGATTTAGTAGAGTGGGGTTTCCTAAAGAGTGTACTTCTGGATTTGGCTTGCCTGGGAAATTTGTGGATTAGATCATGGAATGTGTCACTACCGTGAGCTACTCACTCTTGATCAATGAAGGGCTTACTCCTAAGTTTGTGGCAAAAAAGGGGCTGAGGCATGGGGACCCTATGTCTCCTTACCCTTTTGTATTGGCTATGGAATACTTGAACAGGACCCTCAAGCAACTACAACATAACCCTGACTTTAACTACCATCTAAGGTGTGGGAAGATGAAGTTGGTGCATATATGCTTTGCGGGTGATCTGATAATGTGTTGTCGAGCTGATAGAACATCAATCCAGCTGTTGATCCAAGCATTCAATCACTTCTTAGATGTCTCTGGCCTCAGGGCAAATTTGGACAAAAGTTCTCTGTATATCACTCGTGTCTCACCAATCTTGAAGGAACAAATCTTGACTGAAATGCAATTTACTTTCGGGGAGATGAGCTTTAAGTACCTTGGTGTTCCCCTCTCCTCTAGGAAACTCACTATACAGCAGTGTATGCCCTTTATAGAGAAAATGACATCAAAGATCAGATGCTGGACTACCAAGCTGCTATCATACAGTTGAAGATTGCAACTGATCAAAAGCGTATTGTTTGAGATGCAAACATATTGGGCTCAAGTCTTCCTATTATTAAAGAAAGTAATTCAATTACTAATGAGTATTTGCAGAACGATTCTTTGGACAGGCAGCTGTGATGCATCTAGGAAGGCACTAGTGTCATGGGAACAACTACATGCCCAAGTTAGCTGGAGGTTTAAACATCATCAACTTTCACACATGAAACAAAGCAGAAATCTGTAAGCTTCTTTGGGCAGTGATCACAAGAAAATAGTCTTTTTGGTACTATGGATTCATGGATTCTATATAAAACAAAATAGGGACCTAGTCACTATGCAAACACCTAAACAAGCGTGCTGGCTTGTGAGGAAACTTTTTTATGCCAGAAACCGGTATAAGGACAAGGATCTTACAGTGGAACTTCAGCAATGTGCTACTTAGGAAGGTTTCAGCATCAAGAAAGCATATATGTCTCTATGTCCATAGTACCAGAAGGTCCATTGGAAACACATTGCTATAGGAACACATTTGATACCAAGACATCAGTTCATACTGTGGCTTGCAGTTCGACAACAATTGGCTACCATTGATCGACTGGAAAGATGGGGGGTTCATGTTCCTAAGGAATGTGTTTTATGCAACTCAAAAGAGGATGAAACCTTTGCACATCTCTTCTTTGGATGTACCTATTCAAGACATATTTGACATACCTTGCTATGATGGATATGAGAGCCTAGACAGATAAAGACATGGAATGAAGAACTAAATTGCACAACTGTTTATCATGTTGGCATGAACGAAATAGCCGAAGGTTCCAACAGGAAAAGAAAGAGCGTACATATAAAGTAAGAGAAATTGTCCTCCAGCTGCATACTAGAGGGCAGCGATATCACAAATGGCAAAAAGTTTTAGAGTGTCTGAATTGTTTTTTTATATAGAAGTAGCAGTTTCTTTAGCTTATTTGTGTAGTTTGAGATGCTACTTAGATAGGTATTGGCTATAGAGGGCTAGTCCTAGAGTCCAAAAGGATTAGTAGAGGTACATATATACACTTGGTTGAATAAAATTTATTGTTTGACAAAAACAATATTTAGGAATATTTGTAAGCTCTTTTCATATGGTATATGTTTGGCTATAACTTATAAGAATCTCAATTGATTTTTAAATCCTAAATATTAGGATTTCTTACCTAGTTCAATAACGAATATTTAATAACTAAATTTTTAATTGATTGCAAAATCCTAAATATTAGGGAAGTAACTTAAATTATATTTTTGTCTTATGTAAAAGCTTATTTTTAAGGATAAAAAAGGCGAACGACATTTCGATAAGGGGTTTCGTGCTTTTAGTATGGTATAGATAATAAAATTACAAGGCATTGCTTTGAATATTATTTTACAATATTTTTATTTTTAAATTGAATTAAAAATTAGGTTACAATTCTATAATAAAATTACAAGGCATTGACTTAGATTTTTTTAACATCTTTTTGTCTCTAAGTTATATTTAATTAAAAATAAATAAAAATAAAAAATGTACTGCATAGTCGTTGGGCCCATTTAGCTTGTTTGGACTGCAGACCTAGCCCATTTGGACTGCGGGCCCGACCCGTTTAGCCCGGGACTATGAGTTAGTGGGCCTAGTCACAGGCTCGTTCCTACAAAAAGCACATTTAGCCCGGGACTTTTGAACCGTTTATTTTTAAGGGACCGCCCCAGGACCGTGGCCCGCGAGACTGACCCCTTTGACCCATTTGAGGCCTGGCTCGGCCCACTTACCGCCCTTAGCTTAAACTATCTAGTATCCCCAAAACCCCCTCTGAACTATATTCCCCAATATATCAAAACTCCATGTTGAATTCTTAGAGGTGCATCTGTCTAACTATATTAACTTATTATTTGTACTAAGTTTTTTATATAGTTTACTCATGATGTATTACTCTCGGATGACTGATTAATTCTAGGACCTTTGGGCAAAATAGTATCTCATGTAATATCACTACTAAAAAAGGGAAAATCCGACTGCCAAAATCGAACGATTCATGGCGGTCGGTAAAACCAACCGATCGACTTCGTTCGGTATTTTTCGACCGATTTCAGTCGGTCATTTAAATTTCACAAACGACCAAAAAAGAAAAAATCTGCCGAAAAAAACGACTGAAGTCAGTCGGTAGTTTTAATTGTGATTAAAAATGCAGCATTTGGGAGTCGAACCGAGGTTTGTACTATGGCAGGATACTATTCTACCAATAGACCATTGGTGCATTTTTGTTTAAGACTTTATTTTATTTTATTTATACTCTTTAATTCATTTTTGCGCGAAAATAGCCGACCGATTTCGGTCAGTTTTATTAAAAAATAACATTACCGACCGAAATTGGTTGTTTTTTTAAAATGACCGACCAATTTTGTTGGGATTTTGAATATTAATTTTAATTTATTTTAAATGAAAAACCGATTAGAGTTGGTCGATTTCTTGAAAAATATATTTTGCGGGAACACATAAATAGTTTCTCGCATTTTTGCATAAAAAACCGACTGAAGTTGGTCGGTTTCATAAATAAAAATTGAAAATTAAATACTTTTAAAAACCAACCGACTTCGGTCGGTGTTTTGGTCGATTCTTTGACCAACCGAAGTCGGTCGATCAGTCGCGGTCGATTTTGGCCGAATTTCTAGTAGTGTATGTTAATTTTATGTTTAGTTGTGATTGTGCTTTATGCTAGACTTCAATTGAATAAGTCCAATTTACATTCACTTTGCAACACAATAAAAAAAATGAAGGCATATATTGTTGCATTTCTGAAAAATCATCTTATATTACATAAACATGATTACACAAAATAAAATTCTGCAAATAAGAAACCATCGGCAAGTAAATACATTCTCTAATTCTAGATTACAAAAACAAGGTTCAAGAGATTCAATTTTATTCTCTACAAGGAATTGCGTTTAATAAGAAGATTTAAATGAGTGTTCTTTCAATAATACGTGTAAGACGTGAAAGAAGACTAAAACAAAGAAATAAAATAAATCATTTTAGAGGAAAGAAGAGAGGGAGGATTTTTTTTTAGGAAGAAAAAAGGTGGAAAAAAAAAGAAGAAAGGTGAAAAAATAGAAAGAATAGTGAAAAAATGAGAAAGAAAGGTGGATATAATAAAAATAAGAAGAATATTAAAAAAAGAAATTTGAAAAGGGGTTAGGCGACTAATTAGCCATTTTGATGGTTTTTTTTTATAGTTGTCACGCACTCCCAAGCGAGTTATTACACACACTATGACAAGTAAATAACGAGGGAATTTAAATATGAAGGGCAATATAGTTCATGGGGAGTTTTGGAACACCGAATTATTTAAGTAAGAAATTGACAAAAACATGATAGTTTAAAAGAGTTTTAGTATATTAACTCATTATCTTTTCCGTTCAAAATATTGCGTATGAAAAGAAAGCTAGCTATCCTCGAATGGGTATATACACTTGATAAAACTGATGACAAGTGTTATATTGCAGAATTGAACTCTTGTGACGGGCAGGAAATGAAGCCATGAAAAGTAGGTCTACGCTATAAGGCGAACTGAAAGAGTGTAGTCATAATGCTGGATGTTGCCCGTTCCTTTCCTCTGAAGCGATAATCTTTTGTTTTCTCTTCCTGTGGATTAGTTTTAGATACAGACTTACTGTAGGAGCTTGCAAACATAGGAAAGAAATTGCTTGCAAACCCTCTAAAATAATGGAAGCATCAAGACTTTCCAGGGCTCCAAGTTCTTGGAAGAGAAGCAAAAAATCTATTCAGCTGAGACTTCTTTGTCATTTCGTGAATTGGAATCAATTTTAGTTCTGAATTAGAATAAATTGTAAAGACCTCTTAGTGTTTCTTGAATATCCCATATGTAACATGCCAAACTAGCCTTTAGGTTTCATTTTCATTATGCTAAATATGGACATAGGAACCTTAATAACGCGACTAATTCATCATAATTGAAAATAAAGACTTAAACATTAAGGTTTTAGGAGAATCCATTGACCTGAGTCCTTGAGAACGAGCGACACTGTATCTAAGAGATTATCCGACGAAATGTGGTTTTTTTTCTTTTTTTCCATTTACACCACAACAACTATGAAAGTTAAATACTGTTGATATCACTACTGATAACGCTAGAAGCCATGATAAATCTGATGACTAAAAGAATAAAGCTATGCATGGAGGGGGCAATGCTACCCCTTTTAGCTAACATTTTGATGTGGAAAACCATTGGTGTCTCTAGAAACGGGGGGCCTATAAGCTCTAAGCTTCCAACTCCAAAACATGTCTCAGACATGTTCCTTTGGAGAGAACTAAATGATTGAGAAAAGAACAATAAAATGAGGACACCAGCTTTCATAGCTTGCTAGATTTTCCACTGAATTGTCCATAACAACTCCTCCACTCCGGCCCCCAGCTCCAACCTCAATAATAAAAAGAGTTTAACATAAGTACGTTGACATTCTATAAACTTTTTGCATCATCTACGTAACTCTATTTAGTAATAAATTTAATTTGGTAGTATAAAAAAAATGTTATAACAAGTTAGAATGCACTGATATATAGCTTAAAGATAGATTATTACACTGAAGGTATATACTATAAGTTAAACCAAAAAGAAAAAGAAAGAAATTAATGCCCCACTTAGCCTTATTAACTGCTCTTATTGACTTTATGGTAGAGGCTTTCATTATGTTCCATGAGTATGTATCTCGTTGTAGTAGTTAGGTTTTCTTTTTTTTTTTAAGAAGGAACCTGCCGAACCCCCGACTCCCACCCCCAACTCTCTTCCTTCCAAGTAAAAGGTAGGAAGTCAGTCTGCCACCACTCACTTCTATTCTTCCTTTTGCGTTATTCAAGAGAAAGAATTGGTCCTCGATTGCTTACATTATAAAAGAAAAGAAGTGTTATTGATGTAATACAGAAAGATGCAATGAATCTTCAAAATGGGATGGTGCCTAAATTCCTCAAAGCAATAGGCCTAGGGGGACCAACTCAAAGAACCTTGAAAAGGGGACCTTCTTTTTCTCTAGAATATATATATATATATATATATAAAATAACACAAGCTCACTCACCGTTTCAATTTGTAAGACATACTTTGGCGCGACACAGAGTTTTAAAATAAACTTTTCAAACTTGTGGTTTTTAAAGCATAAAAGTTAAAAGCTTTGTGCCATAATATTATGTGGCTATAAAAGTTTTTCATTAAGGGTAAAATTGATAAAATGAAAAGTTTAAAATTTTTCACATATAAAAATATATCATTTTTTAAAGAATAGACTAGTAAGGAAAGTGTATCATCTATATTATATTATATTAAAATGATGGTAGTATGCATTGTGGTTAAGCTAAGTGGCAAGCTAAAATGAAGCCACTTGGCAATTTTATGACAACATTAATAATTAGAAATTATAAATAAAAATATAATTAATGGACGTAATTTAATGAATCTTATACATAATCTAAATAGATCTTAGACAAATCTAATCTATACATCTATATTTATATTTATATGTATATTTGTATCTATATCTATATCTATATCTATAAATTGATCCACTCATAGATTTTCTTCTATATTAGCTAGAAATATGGAGGTGAAAAATTAATTAAAACTATAATAGAAAAAATAAAAAAATATATAAATACGTAAATTGAGATAACAAGTGACTATTTATACTTTGGAGTAAGTTAAAATATAAGATAAAACTAAAATTTACTTAAGATATTAAAGATTTATTGAGTTTAAAAATAAAATAAATTCAAGCAGCAATAAGATCTTACATAAAGTAGACAAATTATTTATAAGGTAAGAGAAAAATTAA
This sequence comes from Nicotiana otophora, assembly GCA_000715115.1. Taxonomy (NCBI): domain Eukaryota; kingdom Viridiplantae; phylum Streptophyta; class Magnoliopsida; order Solanales; family Solanaceae; genus Nicotiana; species Nicotiana otophora. Next base: position 36,566 of record AWOL01S0019302.1, on the reverse strand, counting down.
ATAATAAGTAAAAGATATTTTAATAACAATAATAATAAAGTCATATTAATATTGATAAATCGTGCAAACGAATATTGTATACGTAAATATTACTACAACATTTAGATATAATGTGTTCAAAGAAGTAAGAAAATATTTTTCTATGATTAATATTTGAATTGAGTTCAGTTAGTTTAAGTTTGAACGTATAACATAAGTTTTGGAAAATACGGTCCAATTAAGAAAATAGAATGACAAAAATTATTTGAATTTGAGATGAGAAAGTTTTTAATTTTTATCTATATTATATTAGAATGAGTGTGGTAAAAATAGATATTAAATTCAAACAAGCTAATAAAAATTCACATGACAATGTAATAATATTAGGTATTGAATAATATAAAATCACAAATAAAGAATAAATAGAGAAAAAAATAAAAAAATCAGATTTTTTATCATAGACAAAAAGGGTAAAACTTATTTAAATTTGAGATGAGAAATTTTTTTATATTATGGTAAGAAAAGTCATAATATAAGTCCACATAACTCAAGTCTAATAGATAAAATCAAAAACTAAAACTATTGAACAATAAAAATAAATTAGAGATAACGTAAGGACATTTATAAATCATAAGTTTAGAAAAACAAATAAAGTAAATATACAATAATAAAAATATTATTAAATTTTAAATAATTTAAAATTTTTGACCAAAGCTTTTAAAACAAAATAAATATTTATTTTATAATTAAAAATATTATATATTTATCTATATATTATTAAATAAAAGTAGTTGATAATGATATTAAATAAAGTTGCAAGTTAATGAAAAGCCACATAAAACGTAAAAAGACTATATATTACATTAAAAAATAACAAAATTATGTTAAATTATTAGAAATGAAAGAAAAAGACTGTTTGAATTTGAGATTAGAAAGATCTTGAAACTATGATGAGAATGCTCAAATTATGGATAATACCATGAAATTGAAGTCTTATTTATAAAAAAAAAAAAAAAAATACAAAATAAATTTCTAATATAAATAATTTTACTAATGAAAATTAAAAATTAAATTTGTATCTTAAAACTAAAAAAGAAAAAAAATTTATGTAAAGAAATAAAATGACAGTGAAAATATTACTACAACATTTAGATATAATATATTCAAACAATTAAGAAAATAGTTTTCTATGATTAATATCTGAATTGAGTGCAGTTAGTTTAAGTTTGAAAGCATAGCCTAATTTCTTTGAAAATGCGGTCAAATTTAGAAAATAGAATGATAAGAATTATTTGAATTTCTAATTGTTAAAATATTATGTAAAGAAATAAAATTATAGTAAAAATATTACTACAATATTTAGAAATAATATGTTCAAACAATTAAGAAAATATTTTTCTATGATTAAATAAAATTTTAAAAATACAAAATAAATTTTTAATATTGGAAATTTTACTAATGAAAATTAAAAATTAAATTGTATCTTTTACCTAAAAAGAAATAAAATTTAACTGCATATAATACAAAATTAATTATAAGAGAACTCAATACATTTGGAACATGATAATCAAATAACTTATGTATTAATATTTTAGACTAATTAAAAGTTGCAATTTAAAATAAAATATGACATTATTTTGGTTATAGGTAAAACATTAATATAAAAACTAATCAAAATTTATAGTAGGGAAGAGAATGTATAAAAAACAAATAGAGGCAGTGTGTGGATACTTATACATTAAATTAATTTAAAAATAAATAAAATAAAATAATTAAATTACTTTTAAAAATATTACTGATAAATTTAAATGATTAAAATATTCTGAATAATAGGATACAAGCACAAAAATATACCAAATTTCAAGAATAAATCATTTATATTTATTAAATGCTATTAAAAGGATAATAAGCAAGACATTAATTTAATTATAAGCTAATAAAAAGAACAAAAAGAAAAAAGAATTTACGTAAAAATGATGTGATGAATAAGACATATTTGTCTTTTTTAAGTGATAGTAAGAATTTTGTTAAAATAATATGATCTAATGTGCTCAAACAAGACAGATCACAATATGATATGTTTAGTATTCTTTAATATTGACATCGAAACGAAATGCAAGTACTAAAATCAAAGGGTTAGATTGCTACAAATATAAAAAAAATAAAAAAAATAAAAAAATTGGTTGTCTACTATGAGATTTGAATAATAATTTCATATCCTGCTTCATAACTAAATTCTCATGTTATATAATTTTTATTTGAGAGATTTGTATTTTAAGGTTATTTGCACATGATTCAAACAACCTACATCGCAATTTGCCATGATTTTTTCGTGTATCGCGCGAGTACTAATACTAGTTATATTAAAAGGAGGGTAGTATGCATTGTGGTTAAGCCAAGTGACGTAACGAGATCAAGCTACTTGGCACTTTTATGGAATCTATTTGTTGGATTCTATTTGTATAACATTGAAATAATTTATTAATTGATATTCTTTTGTATCAAATCAATAATTGGAAGGAAAATATTCTGTTGGGAAATGCAAATTAGAGTTGTCCGTGACTTATATTACTATATTTGGAGTAGTTTTATATGATAAGCAATAGTCATGGTTTCCTTTAAAGTGAGGAAATCAAGTGAGCATTAATTAGAGAAAAGAGTGTAAACAATATAGTATTGAACCTAGACAAAATTTACAATATATATATCATTTGCAATGTAAATAAGTGAAGTGGCAAGTTTGTGAAAAAGCCACTTGGCAATTTTAAAATAATATCTATTATGCTATGTAATAAAAATGAATTTAAACTAAAAGATAATTTTAATTAATTTGGATTGAAATATAAATTTTTTTTACTTTCAATTAAAATATAAATAGATTTTCTTAAGAATATAAATAGATATTAATTTAAATGAAAGGTTTCAATTAATAAAATTAACATTATTCTAAAACCATGAATGTTTATTATCTATAATACATTAAAAAGAGGGTAGTGAAGTATGGGGTTAAGCCAGTGGCATATTGAGAAAATGTCACTTGAAACTTTTAAAATATAATCTAAATAGAGTTAGACAAATCTAATAAGAATTAAGACATATTATATTTGATTAAATTAAAGTTATAGTGGAAATCAATTAAGATTGACTCACAATTTTATATTAAATAGATTTTTAAAGATTTCCAAAAATAAGAGTTCCTATTTAATAGTTATTCACTATCAACATCACCGGTTTTCTTTATTTCATAATTTTTATATTTTTAAAATATTATATAGAGAAAAAAATGATAGTGGAAATATTACTAAAATAATTAGATATAATGCATTCAAAAAATAAAGAAAATATATTTCTATGATTTAATATCCCAATTGAGTGCAATTAGTTTAAGTTTCAAAGCATAACATAATTCTTTTTAAATGCGGTCCAATTTAAAAAAATAGAAGGATAAGACTTATTTGAATTTGAGATTAAAAAAAATTAAATATGGAAAGAAAAATCATATTTTGGAATATGAGCAATAGAGTCAAATTTACTATTGAAATAATTTTTAATTTTTATCTGTATTATATTAGAATGAGTGTTATATAAATATATATTAAATTCAAACAAGCTAATAAAAAGCCACATGACAAGTGTGATACATAAATTAAACAATAAAAATATAAATTAATAAAAATAAATAAAATATAATGTGAGGATATTTTTAGATAATTAGTTTAGAAAATAAAATAAAGTAAATACAAAATACTTAAAATATTATTAATAAATTTAAATAATTTAAAATTTTCGAGCAATATTTTATAATAAAATAAATACTTATTTCGGGATTAAAATATATATATATATATATATATATATATATTAAAGAATATTAATGGATAATAATATTAAATAAAGTGACAAGTTAGTGTAAATGTAACGACTCGGCGGGTCGTTTTGAGTGTATTAGCTCCGATCCCCTATTAACTGCTTCCCCCGTATCTTTTTCTGCTTATGTGACTTGTCGGGAGGTTGTTGTTGTGGTTTCGGAGTGAATTGGAACACTTAGTCTCTAAAACGGAAGTTTAAGCCATAAGATTTTGACCGTAGTTGAAACTTTGTGAAGACGACTCCGGAATGCAGTTTGTCGGTTCCGTTAGCTCTGTTGGGTGATTTTGAACATAGGAGCATGTCCGGAATGTGAATTGGAGGTCTTAGGCTTGAATTGGCGAAAGTCGAATTTTGGAGATTTTGACCGGTAGTGAACTTTTTGATATCGGGGTCGGATTCCGATTCCGGAAGTTGGTGTAGGTCCACAATGTTGAATATGACTTGTGTGTAAAATTTGAGGTCAATCGAACGTGGTTTGGTAGGTTTCGGCATCGGTTGTAGAAATTTAAAGTTTCAAGTTCATAAAGTTTGAAGTGGAGGGTGATTCATGTTTTTAGCATTGTTTGATGTGATTTGAGGGCTCAACTAAATTCGTATGGTGTTTTAGGACTTGTTGGTATACTTGGTTGAGGTCACGGGGGCCTCGGGTGTGTTTCAGATGCTTAATGGATTGAATTTGGACTTAGGCAAATAGCTGAAACTTCTAGTTTCTGGTATTTTCGCACCTGCAGTGGAGAAACCGCAGGTGCTGGATTGCACGTGCGGAGTGAATGGCGCAGGTGCGCTGTTGGTCAAGAAGGTCTGTGAGCGCAGGTGCGGATGTCAAGCCGTAGGAGCGGGCTCGCAGGTGCGGCCTAAAGCTCGCAGATGCGGTCCCAACCATTTTCGCACCTGCGATGAGTTTTCCGCAGGTGCGGTACCGCAAGTGTAGTTGAAGGCTCGCAAAAGAGAGTTTGCTGGGCAGAAAATAGGATTTCGAGGGTTGTTTTTCCATTTCGATTTTGGAACTTTGAGAGCTCGGATTGGGCGATGGTTTGAGGGAGTTTTAGAGAAAACTTTGGGGTAACAATTCTTAACTCATTTATGGTTATATTCCACTAATCTATGGTTGATTTCATCATTTAATTTCGGATTTGGGTTGAAATTTTGGAAAACATGGGAAGAAGTTGTTCAACTAAGATTTTGGATTTTGATTGGGATTTTGACATCGGATTTGGATAATTTTGGTACGAGTGAACTCATGAGGGAATATGTGTTCATATTTTGTGACCTTTACCCGATTTCGAGACGTGGGCCCGGGGAGACTTTTTGGGACGATATTTTAATTTCTTGATTTAGCTTTGATTTCATTAATTAGATTAATTTTTTATAGTTGTATTTAAGGTATGTAATTGATTTTGGCTAGATTTGGGCCATTCAGAGTCGGATATTCGTGAAAAAGGCATTATACCGATTGATTGAGCTTGGTTCGAGGTAAGTGGCTTGCCTAACCTTGTATGGGGGAACTCCCCTTAGGATTTGGTACTGTTTTCATATGTGAGCGCCGTGTACGTGAGGTGACGAGTACGTACACGAGCTATTTGTTGTAAAAACCCGATTTATCTTTTTTACTAAGTAGCAACCTATTTTCCTTTAATTTGAGTTATACCGTTTAAATGAGTATTAGTCTGTTTTCATTCTTAATTGAGCTATTCCAATATGTGTAGTTATCCTGTTTAGTCTAATATCCATGTCTACGTGCTTTAACTTCTTATTTGAACTCTGTGAAGCATGCCTAGTTGATTTCCTGCTTTTCCTTGTTCTTTATCAGTATAACTGTAGAAATCTTGCTAGTAACTGTTGTATTTGTCGGTTTGAGATATGTATTTACTTTTGAGACTACGAGGCGGTACCTCGGGAGTTCTCCCTGTATATTTACTTTTGAGACTACGAGGCAGTTCCTCGAGAGTTCTCCCTACACATTTACTTTTGAGACTACGAGGTGCTTCCTCGAGAGTTCTCCCTGTATATTTACTTTTGAGATTACGAGGCGGTTCCTCGGGAGTTCTCCCTGTATATTTACTTTTGAGATTACGAGGCGGTTCCTCGGGAGTTCTCCCTGTATATTTACTTTTGAGACTACGAGGTGATTCCTCGGAGTTCTCTCTACATATTTACTTTTGAGACTACGAGACGGTACCTCGAGAGTTTTCCCTGTATATTTATTTTGTGACTACGAGACTGTATCTCGGGAGATCCCCTGCTGTTTACCCTTGTGTGTTGCACTGTTGCCTTGCTGTGTTTCCTTTTGATAAATTCTAGTCTCTTATTATACTGTATATTCTCCTGCTTTATTTATTATATACCAGTGGGCCTGACCTGACCTCGTCACTACTCGACCGAGGTTAGGCTTGGTACTTACTGGGTACCGTTGTGGGGTACTCATGCTACTCTTCTGCACATATGTTTTGTGTACAGATTCAGGTACTTCTTATCAGCCCCGCTAAGAGTTGAGAGTGCTTGCTGTTGTACGGAAACTTTAAAGTATATCTTCCGCGTCTGCAGACCTCGGAGTCCCCCTCTATTCTCTCCTATGTCATTTACCTTCCGTACTTCTCTTGTTAGACTCTGGTGTATAGAGATACTAGTTTCCTTCTGTAGCTTGTGACTTATGATATTTTGAATTTTGGGAAGACTATGTATTTATAGAGTATTGGTTATTATACATGCCGCGCGGCATTGTTACTAGTTATTTAGTTATCCACTGCTGTTAGTTGCCAAGTTTTACTTCTGTTTGTTATTTTTCGAAATTTGTTAGGCTTACCTAGTCGTAGAGACTAGGTGCTATCACGATGTTATACGGAGGGAGTTTGGGTCGTGACAAGTTAGTATCAAAGATCTAGGTTCATAGGTGTCGTGAGTCACAAGCCGGTTTATTAGAGTCTCACGGATCGGCACGGAGACGTCAGTACTTATCTTCGAGAGGCTATGGGACTGTTAGGAAAAATTACACTTCTTTGATTCGTTGTCGTGCGAAATTTATTGACATACAAAAAAAATTCTAAACTTCTGTATTCTATTATCTCACAGATGGTGAGGACACGTACAGGCGGATCTGATGACAGGAACCGGTGCCCCCTGCTAGAGTCGCGAGAGGCGAGGGCCGGGGTAGAGCCCGAGGACGTTCATGCGGTGCAGCCAGAGCACCCCCACGAGCTGCTACAGAGGAGCCCCCAGTAGCTCCGGCTGGAGGGCAGGCACCTGAGATACCTATTGCTGCACCAGCCCTCCAAGAGACCCTAGCCCAGTGTTTGAGCATGTTCAGCACCTTAACTCAGGCTGGATTGATTCCACTTTCTCCTACCACATCTCAGGCCGGGGGAGGAGCACAGACTCCTGCTGCCGGTACTCCAGAGCAGCGGGTTCAGGTCGACCAGGTTCCAGAGATATTACCGATGCATCCGGTAGCTCCAGCTCAGCCCGAGGTTAGGGCAGCAGTTTCAGAGGCAGAGCAGCTCAGACTCGAGAGGTACGAGAGGTACCACCCTCCTACCTTCAGTGGATTGGCGTCAGAGGATACCCAAGGTTTCCTGGAGGAGTATCACCGTATTCTCCGTACTATGGGTGTAGCGGAGTCGAGTGGGGTTTCCTTTACTGCATTCCAACTGAGAGGAGCAACTTATCAGTGGTGGCGTGCTTATGAGTTGAGTGGTCCGGATGAGACAACTTCACGTACATGGACTCAGTTCTCAGACATGTTTTTGAGAGAGTATGTCCCTCAGAGCCTTAGGGATGCATGGCACGCAGAGTTTGAGCAGTTGTGCCAGGGTGCTATAACTGTATCAGAGTATGCAGTTCGCTTCAGTGATTTGGCCCGACATGCACCAGCCTTGGTTGCCACAGTTCGAGAGAGGGTTCGTCAGTTTATTGAGGGACTCCACCCCAGTATCAGGATTAGTATGGTCAGGGAGCTAGAGATGGATATTTCTTACTAGCAGGTTGTGCGTATTGCCAGGAGATTGGAGGGCATGCTTGCCCGGGATAGAGAGGAGAGAGGGGCCAAGAGGTCTCGAAAGTCTGGCACTTACAGCGGTACTCGTGCCCCAGCTGCAATTCGACATGGTAGGGGTTATGGGAGTCGCCCCGTTCATTTAACTCTTCTAGCCGCCAGTGGTATTCCGGACCTGCTAGCCCCAGGAGCCTTATTATGCACCGCCAGTATCTAGTATGCCTCCTGCTCGGGGTACTTTTAGCGGCCAGTCCAGCAGACCTGGTCCGAGCCAGTCACAGCAGTCACGCCCTCCGAGAGCTTGGTTTGAGTGTGGCGACACTCGCCATATGGTGAGGGATTTTCCCAGACTTAAGAGGGGTGCACCTCCAAAGACTTCTCAGGCACAACGTGCTCCACCGGGTCCTCAGGCTATGATTCCAGCACCAGCTACTGCCCCACCATGGAAGGGGAGGCCAGGCCAGATATTATGCTCTTCCGGCTCGTACAACGGCAGTTGCTTCCGACTCTATCATTACATATATTGTTTTGGTCTGTCATAGAGATGCGTCTGTATTATTTGACCCAGGCTCTACATATTCCTATGTGTCCTCTTATTTTGCCCCGTATTTGGGCGTATCTCAGGATTCTTTGAGTTCCCCTGTTTATGTGTCTACTACTGTGGGAGATTCTCTTATTGTGGACATCGTGTATCAGTCGTGTTTGATTACTCTTAGTGGTTTTGAGACCAGAACCGATTTATTATTATTCAGCATGGTAGACTTTGATGTTGTCTTGGGCATGGACTGATTGTTGCCCCATTATGCTATTCTTGATTGTCACGCTAAAACCGTGACGCTGGCTATGCCAGGATTTTCGCGATTAAAGTGGAGAGGTACCTTAGAGTATACTCCCAACAGAGTTATTTCATTTCTTAAAGCTCAACGAATGGTTGAGAAGGGGTGTGACGCGTATCTAGCTTATGTGAGAGATGTCAGTATTGATACCCCTACAGTTGAATCAGTCCCAATAGTGAGTGACTTTCTAGATGTGTTTCCAGCTGATCTTCCAGGCATGCCGCCCGACAGAGATATTGATTTTGGCATTGATGTTTTGCTGGGCACTCAGCCCATATCTATTCCTACATATCGTATGGCTCCTCCTAAGTTGAAGGAACAGTTACATTAATTGCTTGATGAGGGCTTTATTCGGCCTAATGCGTCACTTTGGGGTGCTCTTGTCTTGTTTGCGAAGAAAAAAGATGGTTCTATGCGTGTGTGCATTGATTATCGCTAGTTGAACAAAGTTACAGTGAAGAACGGGTATCCTTTGCCTCATATTGATGACCTATTTGATCAATTACAGGGTGCCAGAGTGTTTTCCAAGATTGACTTACGTTCAGGCTATTATCAGTTGAATATTCGGGAGTNTCTTAGATCGACTTGCATTCAGGCTATCATTAGTTGAATATTCGGGAGCCAGATATCCCGAAGACTGCTTTCAGGACTCGGTACGGTCATTACGAGTTCCTTGTGATGTATTTTGGGCTGACCAATGCCCCAACAACTTTTATGCACTTGATGCACAGTGTGTTCCGGCCTTATCTTGACTCATTCGTCATATGTTTATTGACGACATTCTGGTGTACTCCCGGACTCGGGAGGATCATGAGCAGCACCTGAGGACTGTGCTTCAGACTTTGAGAGAAAAGAAGTTATATGCAAAGTTTTCAAAGTGTGAGTTTTGGCTAGACTCAGTGGCATTCTTGAGTCATGTAGTATCGAGTGATGGGATCCAAGTGGATCCGAAGAAGGTGGAAGCAGTGCAGAGTTGGCCTAGACCGTCATCCGCTACGGAGATCTGGAGTTTTCTTGGTTTGGCGGGGTATTTCCGTCGTTTTGTAGAGGGATTCTCATCTATTGCAGCACCTATGACCAGGCTGACCCATAAGGGTGCTCCATTCAGGTGGACAGATGAGTGTGAGGAGAGCTTTCAGAAGCTCAAGACAGCTTTGACTACATCTCCAGTGTTGGTATTGCCTACAGGTTTGGGATCTTATACTGTATATTGTGATGCGTCGCGGATTGGTCTCGATGCGGTGTTGATGCAGGACGGTAGGGTGATTGCCTATGCATCCAGACAGCTGAAGGTGCATGAAAAGAACTATCCTGTCCATGACCTTGAGTTAACATCTATTGTTCATGCCTTGAAGATTTGGCGGCACTACTTATACGGTGTCCCTTGTGAGATTTACACTGATCACCGGAGTTTGCAGCATCTATTCAAGCAGAAGGATCTTAATTTGCGTCAGGGGAGGTGGTTAGAGCTTCTTAAGGATTATGATATCACCATTTTGTAACACCCTGGGAAGGCCAATGTGGTGGCCGATGCTTTGAGTCTCCAGGCAGAGAGTTTGGGGAGCTTAGCATATCTACCAGTAGCAGAGAGGCCATTGGCATTGGATGTTCAGGCCTTAGCCATCCAGTTTGTTAGATTGGATATTTCTGAGCCGAGTCGAGTATTGGCTTGTGTAGTCTCTCGGTCTTTTCTTTATCATCATATCAGGGAGCGTAAGTATGATGACCCCCATATGTTTGTCCTTAAGGACACGGTCCATCATGGTGATACTAAGGAGGTCACTATTAGGGATGATGGTTCATTGAGGATGCAGGGCAGACTATGTGTGCCTAATATGGATGGTTTGCGTGAGTTGATTCTCCAGGAGGCTCACAGTTCGCGGTGCTCCATTCATTCGGGTGCCGCGAAGATGTATCAGGACTTGAGGCAACATTACTGTGGAGAAAAATGAAGAAGGACATAGTGGAACATGTAGCTCGGTGTCTAAATTACCAGCAGGTGAAGTATGAGCATCAGCGGCCAGGTAGATTACTTCAGAAGTTAGAGATTCCGGAGTGGAAATAGGAGCGGAACACTATGGATTTCGTTGTTCGACTCCCACGGATTCAGCGGAGGTTTGATGCAGTTTGGGTAATTGTGGATAGGCTTTCCTTTGATGACTACATATTCTTCCAAGCAGCTGGCTCGAATTTATATCTGCGAGATTATCAGGCTTCATGGCGTACCGTATCTATCATCTCTGACCGGGGTACGTAGTTTACATCACGGTTCTGGAGGGCTGTACAACAGGAGTTGGGTACTCGGGTTGAGTTGAGCACAACATTTCACCCTCAGAAAGACGGACAGTCCGAGCGCACTATTCAGATACTTGAGGATATGCTCCACACTTGTGTGATTGATTTTGAGGGTGCTTGGGATCAGTTCTTGTGTGATCACTTTTGTCAGTTTGAGCTATGTGTTTACTTTTGAGACTACGAGGCGGTATCTCGGGAGTTATCCCTGTATATTTACTTTTGAGACTACGAGGCGGTTTCTCGGGAGTTCTCCATGCACATTTACTTTTGAGACTACGAGGCGGTTCCTCGGGAGTTCTCCCTGTATATTTACTTTTGAGACTACGAGGCGGTTCCTCGGGAGTTCTCCATGTATATTTACTTTTGAGACTACGAGGCGGGACCTCGGGAGTTCTCTCTGCATATTTACTTTTGAGACTACCAGGCGGTACCTCGGGAGTTCTCTCTGTATATTTATTTTGGGACTACGAGACGGTATCTCGGGAGATCCCCTGTTGTTTACCCCTGTGTGTTACATTATTATCTTGCTGTGTTTCCTTTTGTTAAATTCTAGTCACTTATTATACTGCATATTCTCCTGCTTTATTTATTATATACCAGTAGGCCTGACCTGACCTCGTCACTACTCGACCGAGGTTAGGCTTGGCACTTACTGAGTACTATTGTGGTGTACTCATACTACTCTTCTGCACATATTTTTTGTGTGCAGATCCACGTATTTCTTATCAGCCCCGCTACTAGTTGAGAGTGCTTGCTGTTGTACGGAAACTTCAGGGTATATCTGCCACGTCCGCAGACTTTGGAATCCCCCTCTATTCTCTCCTATGCCATTTACCTTCCGTACTTCTCTTGTTAGACTCTGGTGTATAGAGATACTAGTTTCCTTCTGTAGCTTATGACTTATGATGTTTCGAGTTTTGGGAAGACTGTGTATTTATAGAGTATTGGTTATTGTACATGTCGAGCGATATTGTTACTAGTGATTTAGTTATCCATTGTTGTTAGTTGCCAAGTTTTACTTTCGTTTTGTTATTTTTCGAAATTTATTAGGCTTACTTAGTCGTACAGACTAGGTGTCGTCACGACGTTATACAGAGGGAGTTTGGGTCGTGACAGTAAAGCCACGTAAACGTTATACTACTATATATTAGATAACATAATAGCCAAATTAAGGAAAATAATTAATAATTTACTATTATAAATGAAAGGGAAGGACTATTTGAATTTGAGATTAGAAAGTTCTTAAAATTATGATGAGAACGCTCAAACTATGGATAAGACCACGAAATTAATGTCCTATTAAAAAGATTTAAAAAATTGATAACACGTTAAGTTTTAAAAATAGAAAATAAATGTCCAAAGTGGATAATTTTACAAACAAAAATTAAAAATTAAATTTGTATCTTAAAATTAAAAGAGAAAGAAATTTTTATTACATGATATACAAAAACTAATATAGAAAAACTCAATAGATTTGGAACATGATAATCAAAGAACTTATGTTTTAATATTTAGACTGATTCAAAGTTACAACTTAAAATAAAATGTGATATTATTTTGGTTATATGTAAAAAAACTCATTAAAATTTTATAGTAGGAAAGAGAATGTATAATGAAGAAAATAAAGATAATGTGAGAATACTTATACTTTAAATTAATTTAAAAATAAATAAAATAAATAATACTTAAAAATATTATTAATACATATAAATGATAAAAAAGTACCGAGTAAGAGGATAAAAGTATATTAAATATTATGAATAATTTTTTTTATATTTATTGATGACTATTAAAAGGGTAATAAGAAAGACATTAAATCAATTAGTAAGCTAATAAGAGATTATATGATGGTATAACAATATTATATAATAAATAATACAATAACTATAAGTAAAGAACAAAAGAAAAAGAAAACTTTGTGTAAAATTGTGATGAACAAGATTTATTTGACTTTGAAAGAAAAATATTAAATGATATATTTAGTATCATTTAATATTGATAGCGAACGAAATGTAAGTACTAAAATCAAGGGGTTAGGATATTACAAATATAGAAAAAAAAATAGGTTGTCCACTACCAGATTTGAGAAATAATATCATATCTTGTGTCCTAATTAATATTTAATGATTATATATACTAACTTTTATCTAGAATGTTTATATTTTAAGGTTATTTGCACATAATTCAAATAACTCAAGTAGTTTTAATATGGTATGTGTCCGCACATCGCACGGGTACTAATACTAGTATAAATTAAAAGGGAGGGAATATTATCTATTACTGGTGGTATTTGCTATACATTTTAACAGGCCATGAACATTCTTTTATATATTTAATTTCTCTATACTTATTAATCCAAGAACTTATGGAATTTGGAGAAACTAACATATTCCCTTAGAATTACATACTGTAACTTTTAAGCTATAGTATCATATCCAGCAACTTTTGAAATAAAATCATGCTGTATTGTGGCTGATGATGATGATCGATTTCGCGAATACCATCTAGCCCAGAACAGATAGTTGAAGAAGTTGAGGAAGCTCAGCACTGCTAGTAACCAATAGAAAAGATCAAGCCTATCTTTGTTGAGATTGTTGTCACTGAGCCAGCCACCATGAGAGGAGTTTGAAGTGATCTTATTCACAAGTGAAACAAGTACCGAGCTTAAGTAAAAACCAAATGAGTATGAGCAATAAGTAATGGCCGTTAAAAATGACTGCATCCCTTTTACAGACTGTTTGTAGAAGAACTCAATGAGGCCAACTGCAGTGAACATTTCGGATACCCCGAAAATCAAGAACTGAGGGGTGATCCAAAATATTGATAGTGTCTTGTTCAGGTTCACTGCAGCGTTCCTCCTTTTATATTCCATCAGAGCTGCTGATACCATGGAGAAAGTTGCAACGAATAGGCCGAGACCTATACGTTGCAACGGTGTCACACCGGAGTCATGACCGGTGATATTTCGGGCAAAAGGGACAAAGAATGTGTCATAGAGAGGGACTAAGAAGATTAGCATTATGTAGGGAATTGCTTGAAGGGAAGCTGGAGGGATGTGGAAGCTTTTGGTCAGTTTAGTGTTCATAGAACTCCCTTGTTGAACTGAAAAAGTTTGAAGTTGGGCTAAGATGGTGTTGAAAACTATAGTACAAGCAAAGATAGGAATAACTGAAATAAGGATCTTGACTTGTTCCACTTGGGTTACTGTGCAAAGTTTCCATGGACTCTCCTTTGTGCTATTTCCATCTTGCACTTTGATGCAAGCTTTGTCCAAGAACCTGAACGTACATGTTTCTCTACATTAGTGAGGTAGGATATAGTACTGCCGTAAGTCATAAGTATTTACTTTTCGTGTTTGTCAATAATAATCGTTTCATAAATAAAAAATTAATGAAGTAATTACATTTTCTATTTTACCCTAAGCATTGATAGAGTGAGTATTTATTGGAAAGAGATTAATGTGGTAAAAGATCAAGAAATAAACAAGGATAAATTAGTCAATAACTCTTATTATTAATATTTTCTTAAAGGGTGTGGTAAAATTAATATGACAAATAAACAGAACCAAATAAGGTGCTAAAGGAAGAAAATCATAATTGCTACTATAAGCTTTTAATTAATGACAAGGTATCATTATGGCCTTGAAACAATAAATACTCCTATGTATTAACAAATTAGCGTGACAGATATTTAAACCCTACTATAAACATATCACTGCTAATAATGTCCTTATAAAATATTACTATTATTTACTATTTCATAAACAATACTAATATATTTTTGTAAGTAATCGGTATAGAGACAATGTGGTTATTAATAATTTGTACATGTACCTGAATTGATTGGTGTGATGAAGAATGGCCATATCATCAGATATGGTGGCATTGCTGTTATGACCCTTGATTGAGTGGCTCCCGTGAAGTACTCGTGCATCAGATGGACAGACTTCTTTTCTCTTTGAAAAAGCAGCCATAAATACCTGCATTCAATATAAAATTCTAAACAGTAGTTCTCAAATTAAAAAATAAAATAAAATTTCCCCTGGTGATTTCTGGTGGGGGTGGGACTATAGTATTAGTATAGGATAATGGAAGGAGCCAAATCCTCCGACAGAAATATAATATGGGGACCTTTTAATGACTCTTTCGCGGAACATGAATAGAAGACAACACTTCCACTTTCATTATTCAAATTATTTAATTTAGCAAATGGGGGAATTTTATTTTAATAGTGTCAGCGAAAGAGAACAAGATTGCATCCATAATCAACAGAGTCAAATCAATAAAAGTCTCAAAGATTCAAAATTAAAATAGAATAAACAAAGTATTGAAGTGGTACCCAACACTATTCTAGTTCATAATTAAACATCCTAGTAATTAATAATGTTACATAAAGGCCAAAGAAAGAGACAAAGTCAAAGATGAACTACAATCAAGGAATATAAAATAAACATGAATAAATAAATAACAAAACATAACATAACCTTTTAATATTATTCATGGCTAGTTGACATTAAAAAACATAAAAATAATAATTTAAATTGCAGTGACAATGTACCGAGCTTTTACACTATCGATGTGTTTTAACCTATTGCAGCACATCATTTGTTTTATTTTTTAGGTTATTAATTTACTTAAATATTAATTTAGGACGATTACCTGTACTTACACTTCATGCTACCTGATATTCTATGAAATTCTTGAACACTGTCGGTATAGAAGTTGACCTTAAAAAAATATTATTCCTAGCAGACACGGAGTTAAAAAAAAAAAAGAAAATTTTCAAATTTGTGGTCTTAAAAGCTTAAGGGGCAAAAGATTTATGGGACCATTACTTTTTTATGAGTATAAAAACGGATAAAATAAGTACAATGAAAAGTTTAAAGTTGAATTATTTTCAATGGTAGAAATATGTCCTTTTTAGAAAGACTAATAAGGAAAATATGTCATCTAAAATAGTGGGAGTAAAATAAAAAGGAAAATATTTACCTGTGCCATAGGAGTGAAGATACTTCCTTGAGGAGGTTTGTTTCTGTATAAAAGTGTACCACCAACTAAGCTGATTAATCCCATAGCCATGGCAGCAGCAGAGATTCCAAAGCCAAGGTCCATTCCAGAATGTGTTTGGACCCAAACCAGAACAGTAAGAGCAATGAGTTCACCCATAGAGAAGGCAAAATATGCAGCATTGAAATATCTTGAAAGTTGTTTGGACTGCTTTGGATTGTCTTGGTAATTAAACTGGTCAGCACCATGAGCTATCATGTTTGGCTTCACACAACCACTCCCTAATGCCACCAAATACAGTGCTGTAAAAAATATTAAAGCTTTGAAACCCTTTGCCTCCACACAATGCTCTCCATCAGTTACCATATTGCAATTTGGTGGCTTTAGCTGCGGCAGGTGGGCTTGGACTGACAGTAGTATGAAACCCTACAAATTTTACAACAAATTAAACTTGTATGATCGCTTCAAGAATATATTTTGGTAACTGATTAATCTTAATTCTACCTTTGTCACAACCATTAAGAAAATACATTTTGGAAATATGTAAACAAGGATAAATTTGGAAAAAATAAAATTAATTTCTTCTTGATTACGTAAATTGACACTTATTTTAGACCAAAATAAAAAGATAAAATGGTTTGAGAAAATAGTGATGTGCGGATTAATTTGCATGTATTTCAACAATTTTACTGTGTGCTTGCTACCTCCCACCAGTACAATTCTGTTAACTAAGACTTATTAGGTAGATAAGAAAAAATCACATGGGATATTTTTTTTCCAAACCCCATAAATTGTTGCTTGGACTCCTTAAAAACATGACAAGGACGGGGAGAAAAAGTACTGGGTTTCAACAATTATCAATCAAGAATTGGATTAATTAAGGTCCATATCCAAGAGGTCAAAGCAAAGTGTGAATTTAACAAAAAACACACATTAAACGCTTGGTGTCGTTTTCTTATCTTTTCCTTTATATATATGACAAATATACAAAGAGTAGAAGTAGAAAGAGACAAAAAGGAAGAAAAGAAAGATAATGAATGAATATATACGTACCGAAAGTTCGACAAAGCCAAAGATGAGCATGGTCCAGAAGCAACCAAGATAAGAGTCGGAGAGGTAACCACCAAGCAGTGCTAGAAGAAAAACTGTCCCAATAAAGTTTGTCACTACGTTTGCAGATTTTGATAATGAAAAGTGCATCTCATTTATCACATATGTTATGAGATTATTCCCAACTGCTGCTATTGCCATTATCTCAAATCCTTGAACCCCTGCACATACAAAAAAGCATCATTAAACAAATGAATAAATAATAAATGATGGCAATATAAAAGTTGGTCAAATGAAACAAGTGTCATTTTCTAAACCAACAAAAATAAGGTACAAGACACTCAGAGGTGGATCTCACAATTAGAATTTGAGGATTTCTAACTTTTAAAATTTTCTATATTAAAATTTAATATTTATAAAAATAATAGTAATTTTTTACATATATATCTAAACTCTATATAAAAAATAATGGGTTTGGTTGAAGTCGCACTGCCTTGGCCAGTTGAAGGATTCTTTTCATCTCATCTAAAACACGAGAAAGAAAAACAGAAAGAGCTATGCTTTTGACAAGGCAGAAGCAAAAAGAGAGTTACTGGAAGTTAAGAAATACTAATGGAGAAACCAGCCTAATTCACATATCTACCCTTGACGTTATCTTTAAACCTATCATCACCAAAGGATGTGGTGCAGTGAATAAAGTGCTCTTCTCTTAACCAAAGGTCTCGATTCCAACTATGGTTATGAAAAGATCCACGCTTTCCTCCTAATAGAATCGTAGGCGGCACGAATTCAGATGTAATGGTGCTACAATACGGTACCGGACACCGAGTTAAAAATCAAAAAAAAACTGTATACTGATCTATTAAGCACAAAAAAAAGAAGAGAGAAAGGGGATGGATGGATACCAAGAACAAAAGCAGCAGCTTTCATTCCTCCATGTTTCAAGGAGTTTGAAGGTTTGCCTCTCCAATCAAGAGTAGTCTCTTCAGAAATATTATCTCCTTTGTAATCATGCCTTCTCTCCATTGCACTCAATTCCCTCAGAATTAAAATCCCTCTAGTTCTCTGTCTCTACACTTGTTTGTCCAATCAAGATTTATGTATTCTATTGTCCAAGAGAAAGAAAAATAAATGATAGAGAAAAGACAACAACCTCTTTCTTGACCTTGCCCTCACACTCTAGTTGTGAGAGAACTAAGAAGAAACGTGAAAGGAGTTGTCTTATGCTCTATTTTGTGCTGAAAATGAGTCAAGTGGCCCTCCTATTTATACACTTGTTTTTTCTGTTTTGCTTCTTTGAAGGCTGTTGTATATTGTAATTCTGATTTGATTACATAGAAAATCAACAAAGTAAATTTTTTATAACAAGTTAAAGTAAGCTAATGGTATAAAAGTTATTCCATCTGCCACAATTTATGTGACGTATTTTTTCTTAGGTTTGTTTTAAAAAGATGATATTTTTATCTACGTATAAATAATTTAACTTTAAATTTTTCTACCTTTAATTAATGAGATAGATTTATAGGCGTATGAATAACTATAACTTATTTTAGATTACTAAGTTTAAAATTTTTTGTTTGTTAAATTGCATACCAAGTCAAATAATATTACCTAAAATAGGACGGAGGGAGTATTATTTACATAATGAATGTATCTCAACTAAATCCTTGTGACAAACAGACACCACTTATTTCACCTATAATTTTCCACAAATTGAGGCCACTTCATTGCAGTCTCCTAATGTCAACTTTCACATTGTAGGAAAATACTTTTATTTAATTAGAAGAACGGAGAAGAACTTTTGGAAAGTGGGTTTTTTGGGTTAGGCCTTCTTATTAGTCAAAATGAATAATATATAGTAAAACCTATCTTTGTCATTCCTCCTTTTCATCTTTTATTCTTTTTTCAACAGACGCTTATCCTTAAATCTTTATCTTAGATTTCAGCAACCCACCTCGCTAGAACAGCTTCGAGTCAAAGTGAATTGGGTGTGTTGAAGGTCAATATTTTATGCTAGTAATATTCAACGGTAGGAAATTTGGGTCCACCCATAAGGTTGCTTTAAGGCCCAACATGATTATTAGTTAACTATGATATTCCCTATATAAGTACATATAAAGTGTACAACAAAAGATATAGAATACGGAATATTTTTCTACGCCTAGTCTTCTCCTAAAATCAGACTAGGGTTTAGACTGTGATATAAGAGTTGCTCCGATACACCGTGACAACCACCGCTGACCAGTAATTACAGTCGCGGTTCATCCGTTCTTTCCACTTCCGCTACGCGAATAAGTAAGTTCTCGTTTTACGATTTACGCGCTATCTATGTGTTTAGATTAATGCGTTCCAACATTGGTATCAGAGCAACTTAGGTTGGTTTTCTGGTCTGTGCAAGTTATAAAATTGTTCTGATTTTCTATGTAAGTCTAGAACTGTGGTTTTATAATTTTTGAGTGTTCGTTGAGCAATTAGGAATTGATAATTTTGAATCAATTTTAAATGTAGTTCTTAATCTGGTATTTATTTTTGCAAGAACAAGAACAATTTATAAACCAGATAAAGGAAGACCAAATATGTCCAACGTCACCAAATAATTTGGAATTTTATTAAATTGTTTTTGTTTTTTAAAACTGATAAGTAATTCTTTAAAAGAAAGGAAGGGGAATCAATTTCTCTTGTCACAATTGTCACGACCCAAATTCTCCCTCCGTGAATCGTCGTGACGGTACCTAATCTTTACGACTAGGTAAGCCTAACACTTGCGGAAAAGAAATAAAAAACATAAAAATTTAACAACTAACAATAACAGATATTTTAATAAGCAATTGAGATGTCGCCCGACATATACAATAATCAACTCTCGAAATATAAAAAACACTCCCAAGACCGAGAACACCATAAGTCACAAGTTTTTATGAAGTTCTAATTGTTCTATATATTAGTGTCTATAGAAATAACAGAAGAATCAACATAGGGGATAGAGGGGACTCTGAGGATCTGCAGACTGGGCAGATATATTTTGAAGTTCTCCAAAAACAGCAGCGACTGCAACTAAGGACGAGGCTGGTAAGAGAAACCTGGATCTACACACGAAAAATATTTGCAGGAAAGGGCGTAAGTACACCACAGTGGTATACAGTAAATGCCAAGCCTAACCTCGGTAGAGTAGTGATGAGGTCAGGTCAGGCCCACTGGTATATAATAAATAAAGCAGGAGAATATAACAGTATAATAAGAGACTGGAATTTAACAAAAAGAAAATACAGCGAAATAACAGTACAACACACAGGGACAAAATACAGGGGATCTTCCGAGATATTGTCTCGTAAACCCAAAATAAATATGCAGAGAGAACTCCCGAGGTACCGCCTCGTAGTCTCAAAAGTAAATATACAGAGAGAACTCCCGAGGTACCGCCTCGTAGTCTCAAAAGTAAAT
>AWOL01S0019302.1:0-15999 GCA_000715115.1 Nicotiana otophora | reverse complement strand
CCCGAGGCTGATAGCTCGCACCTGGATCTGCACACGAAAACATGTGCAGGGAAGGGCATGAGTATACCACAATGGTACCTAGTAAGTGTCAAGCCTAACCTCGGTCGAGTAGTGACGAGGTCAGGTCAGGACCACTGGTATATAATAAATAAAGCAGGAGAATATAACAGTATAATAAGAGACTGGAATTTAACAAAAAGAAAATACAGCGAAATAACAGTACAACACACAGGGACAAAATACAGGGGATCTTCCGAGATATTGTCTCGTAAACCCAAAATAAATATGCAGAGAGAACTCCCGAGGTACCGCCTCGTAGTCTCAAAAGTAAATATACAGAGAGAACTCCCGAGGTACCGCCTCGTAGTCTCAAAAGTAAATATGCAGGGAGAACTCCCGAGGTACCGCCTCGTAGTCTCAAAAGTAAATATGCAGGGAGAACTCCCGAGGTACTGCCTCGTAGTCTCAAAAGTAAATGTGCAAGGAGAACTCCCGATAAACCGCCTCGTAGTCTCAAAAGTAAATGTTCAGGGAGAACTCCTGAGGAACCGCCTCGTAATCTCAAAAGTAAATGTGCAGGAAAAACTCCCGAGGAACCGCCTCGTAGTCTCAAAAGTAAACACACAGCTCAAATCGATAAGTACCACAGTTAATAGCAAGAGTTCTACATTTAAGACTGATAAAGAACAAGGAAAAAGCAGGAAATCAACTAGGCATGCTTCACAGAGTTCAAATAAGCAGTTAAAGCACGTAGACATGCGATATTAGACTAAACGGGATAACTACACATATTGAAATAGCTCAAATAAGAATGGAAACAGATTAATACTCATTAAAAAAATATAACTCAATTTAAAACGAAAAAACAGCTTGATACTCAGTAAAAATCGGTTTTTACAACAATGTAGCCCGTGTATGTACTCGTCACCTCACGTACACGACGCTCACATATCACAACAATACCAAATCCTAAGGGAATGTTTCCCACACAAGGTTAGGCAAGCCACTTACCTCGAACCAAGCTAATCGATAACAATGCCTTTTTCACGAATATACGAATCCGAATGGCCCAAATCTAGCCAAAATCAAATTCATACCATAAATACAACTATAAGAACTAATCTAATTAATGAAATCAAAGCTAAAAAAAGAAATTAAAAAATCGCCTAAAAAGCCTCCCCGGGCCCACGTCTCAGAATCGGGTAAAAGTCATCAAATATGAACATCCATTCACTAACGAGTTCACTCGTACCAAAATTATCCAAATCTAATGTCAAAATCCCAATCAAAATCCAAAATCTTAGTTGAAGAACTTCTTCCCATTTTCCCCCAATTTTCAACCTAATTCTAAACTTTAATGATGAAATTAATGATAGATTAGTGGGATATAACTAAAATTAAGTGTAGAATCATTATTCAATCGATGTCTCTGAAAATCCCTCGAAATCTCGTCCAAATATGAGCTCCCAAACTCAAGTTTTGATAAAAATGGCCAAACCCTCATTTTTAAATCTTTATATCCGCTTAGTTAATTCCTTCTTCGCGAACGCGGTCAAAGCCTCGCGTTCGCGTTGACAAAAAAATGTTGACCATAAATTCCTCTTTCGTGAACGCGAGTGACCTCTCGCGAACACGTACCTTTTACTGGAGGACCCTACGCGAACGCAAGACCCTCTTTGTGAATGCGTAGGCTTAAATGCCTAAAGCTCCATCTGCCCGTTCCTCTCTGCGAGCGCGTAGCCTCAGGGTTCCATATCTTCACGAATACAGGAACCACATCGCGAACGCGAAGAGTAACTCAGCTGGACTTCCCATATTCCTTACGCGAACGCGAGAACTCCCTCACGAACGCGATGAAGAAAATGTCTACAACAAAAAACCAGAAAATCTGCTATCTTCCAAAGTCCAAAAATGATCCGTTAAGCATCCGAAACTCACCCAAGATCCCCGGGTCCTCAACCAAATATACCAACCAATCCTAAAATACCATACGAAGTTAGTTGAGCCCTCAAACCACATCAAACAACGCTAAAATCATGAATCGCCCTCCAATTCAAACTTAAAGAAGTTGAAACTTCAATTTTCTACAACCGATGCCGAAACCTATCAAACCACGTACGATTTACCCCAAATTTTGCACACAGGTCATATTCAATATTACGGACCTACTCCAACTTTTGGAATCGGAATCCAACCCCGATATCAAAAGTTTCACTACCGATCCAAATCTCCAAAAATTCGACTTTCGCTATTTCAAGCCTAAATAAGCTTCGGACATCCAAAATACAATCCGGACATTTCCCTAGCCCAAAATCACCCAACGGAGCTAGGGATCGATGAAACTCCATTCCGGAGTCATTTTCATACAGTTCTGACTACGGTCAAAATCCTAAGGCTTAAGCTTCCGTTTAGGGACTAAGTGTCCCAAAATACTCCGAAACTAAAAATAAAACCCCTCGACAAGTTACAATAGCAGAAATAGATACTGGGGAAGCAATAAATAGGGGTTCGTAGCTATAACTCTCAAAACGATCGGCCGAGTCGTTACAATATGTTTTTTCGACCAACCCCTTATCGTCGCCAGGACACTGCCGGCGCCGCCGCTGGTGGATATACATATTTTTTTTCGTTTTTCAGCCACAGAAAAGAAGAAAGTTAGAGAGGCTTAGGTTTCTCCCTTCTCTAAAAATAACACATAAAAAGGAAGGGAGGGGGAGGGGGGAAGAGACATAAATATTTTTGGAGCCACTGTCATAAAGAAAGAAGATTTAAAGAGAGAAGAAGCAAATGACTTCTCTCCTTTAATGGTAGAAACCCTTCTGGAATTAATATTTTTGAAACAATATTGGAGCTTTGTGCTCCAAGAGTTGTTGGCGGCGATCTTGGAAAGAAGAAGAAGAGAATTAGGTTTTCTTCTTAAATGCAAAGATATTTCAATTTTTTTGAGATTAAAAAAAAGGGGGGGAAAGAAAGGTGGAGAAAGATGGAGTTTTGTGCTCCAGTAAGGTTGATGGCGACACATGAAGAACCCTTTGTACGAGACTCCTTTCTTCGTACAAATGCTCGCAGGCAAAAGAGATCTTCCTTTGCTCCTGTCGGTGGGATCAGCCAGTGTCCCCGTGTGTAAGGCCCTTTCCTGAAAGAGGTCGAATAGTTCCTGTCCCATTCATACTATTGTTGGCTTATGTGCTATGTCTAGCGGAGATAGAATTAAGGGTTTCTCTCTCTTGGACTATTTTATAATAATTGAAAAAGGGGTAGTAGTTGTTATTTTTGCTCTCTCGTGGATAGTTACTTTTTTTTTCTTTTTCCAACGGATAGTTACTTGAACTAAAATAAAATAAACTTTGGCTTCTTGTTGCTTCTTCAAAAGCAAATGGACATACCTAATTAACTGGGCTAAAGACCCACTTCGATTTGGCCTGCAATATTGTTTGTTGTTGGCAGAAAAAGTTTTTGGGCTAAAGGCCCAGTTTATGTCTAGCATAATGTTAATTGGGCTAATGGCCTAAATTAAAATCTACAATAGATTTTGTCTTTTGTTTTTTTAATAAATTTCAAATTTCGAAAATTAGTCATATGGACTTAATTTTCAGAATATAAATTTAGTATTTATATTCATTTATGAAAACTATAATTGTTTTATTACCCCAATTGCTTGAAATGTTAAATAATTTAATATTAAACTTGCATGTTAATTTATTTAACATGCTTGAAATGTTAATTTGTTTAACATGATTGAAATGTTAATTTGTTTAACATTAAATTTATTTATTAATTTGTTTAACATGCTTTAAAATATTAATTTATTTAACATTGTGTTTATTTGTTAATTTGTTTAACATTGAATTTATTTGTTAATTTAACATGCTTTAAAATGTTAATTTGTTTTACATTATATTTATTTTTTAATTTGTTTAACATTCTTGGAATGTTAATTATTTTTAACATTACTTTGTTAATTAGTTTAACACATGCTTTATGTTAATTTGTTGAGCATGATATAAATATTAATTAGTTTAATATTAGCAATACTTGTTAATTTGTTTAATATGTTAATTAGTTTAACATTAAAATAAATTTTATGTGAATTTGAATAACGTGTAATAAATGTTAATTAGTTTGACATTAATTTTATATGATCCACATGGGATTATAAAATGATTAAGACGCTTAGCGAGAAAATTGAATTAGTTAATTTTCATAATATTTTAATTCTTGGATGATGATTGAGAACATAGTAAACTTTCGACTCCATGATTAAATCAATTGATTCTTAGTGTCATAAATGTGCATGTATTTTGAACATCGTGCCTTGTATTATTGTTTTTTACTTGATCCTTATAATATTTTTTATTTTGGTAAAGAATGACTACTGCTTCGAAAAATATTGTTGTTGAGCTCAACAAAGGGTTGAAACTCAATGGTGATAACTTTGAAACCTGGAGCTTGATAGTCCAGTATGTGCTAGAGGAGCAAGAGGCTCTGGAAGCGATTAACAATATCATGAATGAGCCTGAGGAAGGCAACACTACTCAGCATAGCCGTGCGCGTGAAGCCTATGACAGTTGGAAGTAAAAGAACTCCATTGCTCGCATTACGTTTTTGCGCACCTTGGATGATGACATCTTAAGGGAGTTTAATGATCACCAAAGAACTATGGATCTTTGGAATGCTTTGAGAAAAAGGTTTGGTACCTGTTCCACTGCAATGCTACAATCCTTAACGATTAAATTTGATTCATATAAGAAACGCCCAGAACATTCAATGAAAATACATATAAGGCAAATGACAAATATGATTGGGGAGTTAAAAGATACTAGTCATGCGTTGACTGATGAACAATAAATCCAAGTTGTCATATTATATGAAAATACATTTGACCCATAATGAGCGAATCACAACTTTGGAAGATGTACGGACGCATCTTGAGTTAGAAGAGGAACGACTTGAGGCTGCAAAGCCAATACCTAAGTTGCACATGGCAACAACCTCCAAAACCAAGAGTGATTCAAAGAAAAGGAATTGGGAAAAGAAGAAAGGTCCATCTCAAGCTCAACCAGCTCAGCATGCATAAGGGCAAAGACTGAAAAAGGCAAGAACAGATGTCCCAAAGTGTCAAAGTTGCTAAAGTGAAATGCTATAATTGTGACAAAAAAGGTCACTATGCCAGAGATTGCTCTTAGCCTCCTAGAAAGGTATTTCACGATGCTCGAATTAGTGAACTTTGTGTTTCTAGTTCTATTTTTCTAACTGAATCTAATCCTTTGTGAATTATAGACTCAGAAGCAACGGACCACATAGCCTAGGAACGCAGTGCCTTTGTTGAATTTCAGCGAGTTCCGCATGGAGCAAAGTGGATATATGTGAGCAACAACAATAAAGTTGATATTGAAGGGATCAGTACATGGAAGTTAGTCCTGCGTAGTGGTCGAGACCCAATACTACATGATGTTCTCTTTGCACAAACAATTCGCCGGAATGTTATTTCAGTTTCAGCTTTGCTTAAGCTAGGATTTGACTTGTTGTGTCATGGCAATTCTGCCAAGTTAACTTTTGGTTCAACTTTATTTGGTTTTGGTCATGTGACTGGAGATTTAATTATTATGGATTTAGATTATGATTCATTTTATAATAATGCTAGTTTTTCTACGTTTGTTTCTTCACATAAGTATGATAGTGATGTAAACATATGGCATGATAGACTTGGTCATATAGGCCAACAAAGAATGCAAAAGTTAGCAAAACAAGGTTTTCTTTCCAATATTGAACATGTGGAATTATCCACTCGTGAAAATTGTCTAGCTAGAAAATCTACAAGAAAATCTTTTGGTCAGGCGACTAGAGCTGAATATCCTTTGAAATTAGTCCATTCGGACATCTATGGGCCTATGAATGTTAGGGCTAGGCATGGAGCAAGTTATTTCATCACATGTATTGATGACTTTACCCGTTTAGTTATGTCTATTTAATGCTTCACAAATCAGAAGCAATAAGTTGCTTCAAACGCTATATGAGCTTGGTGGAAAATCAATTAGACAAGAAAATAAAAGCTCTTTGAACTGACCGAGGTCATGAATACTTATCAACCCAGTTTAATAATTTATGTGGTGAAAAGGAAATAATTCATCAGTTGACTATCCCAAATACTCCACAACAAAATGGTATTATGGAGAGAAGAAACAGAACACTCCTAGAAATGGTTAGGTCAATGATGGCACAAGCTAACCTCCCAATTAGTTACTGGGCTGAAGCATTGCTTACTGCCACCTTTGTACTTAACCGAGTGCCTATAAAATTAGTTACTACTACTCCATATGAGTTATGGACTGGAAGACAACCCGACCTGAGTGTATTAAGACCTTGGGGTTGTGCCGCCTATACACATGATTCCTCTCACAAATATGGCAAATTTGGCCCAAAGGGAAAGAAAAGTATAAGATACTCTGAAACCTCAAAGGGTTACGTGTTTATAGGTCAATAAGACAGTGGGAGTGTAACTGAGTTTGAATCACGAGATGTCACATTCTTAGAGGATGAGTTCCCTAAGAAGGGAGAGATAGGTCAAGACCTAACCTTATTTGATATAATGGATCAAGAAGTACAAGGATCACTTCATTTGAGTGGGAGAATTTTAGTAGATGATGAATTAGTTTCTCATCAAAGACCTCCTTCATCATCAGATGCGAATGAAAGTGATCCTTCTACATTTAATGGAAGTGATCAAATGGATCTTGTTCCAAGTGGGAGCGAGATGGTCATAGATCTTATTCCAAGTGGGAGCAAAATGAATGATTTTGATCCGAGTAGGAGAAACATTGATCCAAATGGGAACAATCATGAATTACAAATAAGACGTGGTTCTCGTAAAAAGATTCCCTACCGACGATTTGATGTTGAAGGCGGCGAACTATTTATGATGCTCTACAAGAAGAAAACAAGCCTAAAAATATAAAAGAGGCTCTCTCATGCCCTTCTAAGGATAAATGGACAAAAGCAATAGAAGATGAATTGGAGTGTATGAGAGTCAACAAAGTTTCGGAACTAGTTGACCTNCCCAAATACTCCACAACAAAATGGTGTTATGGAGAGAAGAAACAGAACACTCCTAGAAATGGTTAGGTCAATGATGGCACAAGCTAACCTCCCAATTAGTTACTGGGGTGAAGCATTGCTTACTGCCACCTTTGTACTTAACCGAGTGCCTATAAAATTAGTTACTACTACTCCATATGAGTTATGGACTGGAAGACAACCCGACCTGAGTGTATTAAGACCTTGGGGTTGTGCCGCCTATACACATGATTTCTCTCACAAATATGGCAAATTTGGCCCAAAGGGAAAGAAAAGTATAAGACACTCTGAAACCTCAAAGGGTTACGTGTTTATAGGTCAGTAAGACAGTGGGAGTGTAACTGAGTTTGAATCACGAGATATCACATTCTTAGAGGATGAGTTTNTCCCTAAGAAGGGAGAGATAGGTCAAGACCTAACCTTATTTGATATAATGGATCAAGAAGTACAAGGATCACTTCATTTGAGTGGGAGAATTTTAGTAGATGATGAATTAGTTTCTCATCAAAGACCTCCTTCATCATCAGATGCGAATGAAAGTGATCCTTCTACATTTAATGGAAGTGATCAAATGGATCTTGTTCCAAGTGGGAGCGAGATGGTCATAGATCTTATTCCAAGTGGGAGCAAAATGAATGATTTTGATCCGAGTAGGAGAAACATTGATCCAAATGGGAACAATCATGAATTACAAATAAGACGTGGTTCTCGTAAAAAGATTCCCTACCGACGATTTGATGTTGAAGGCGGCGAACTATTTATGATGCTCTACAAGAAGAAAACAAGCCTAAAAATATAAAAGAGGCTCTCTCATGCCCTTCTAAGGA
The DNA here is from genome assembly GCA_000715115.1 of Nicotiana otophora. NCBI lineage: Eukaryota > Viridiplantae > Streptophyta > Magnoliopsida > Solanales > Solanaceae > Nicotiana > Nicotiana otophora. The sequence goes on along the minus strand of AWOL01S0019302.1, from coordinate 8,098 downwards.
TAAATGGACAAAAGCAATAGAAGATGAATTGGAGTGTATGAGAGTCAACAAAGTTTCGGAACTAGTTGACCTCCCTGAATGACGCAAAGCAATTGGGAGCAAATGGGTTCTCAAAATTAAGCTCAAGGCTGATGGCATAGTAGAGAGATATAAGGCTCGACTGGTGGAGAAAGGGTATACACAACAGAAAGGAATAAACTACGAAGAGACTTTCTCGCTTGCTGTACGATTTACCTCAATTCACATGGTTCTAGCTATCGTTGCAAGCTGGGATCTAGAATTACATCAAATGGATGTAAAGATTGCCTTTATCAATGGAGAACTAGATTAAAAAATCTATATGGAACAACCTCAGTGTTTCGTTGAAAAGGGCCACGAGCAAAAGGTTTGTAGACTTTTGAAGTCTATTTATGGCCTCAAACAATCTTCAACGCAATGGTATATATACTTTTAGAATGTTGTTGTATTCAATGGTTTTACCATGATGGATGAAGACCATTGTGTTTATTCCAAAAGATCAAGGAACAAGCTTGTGATTTTAACATTGTATGTAGATGACATACTTATAGATAGAAATGATAAGGAGTTTATAACCGAGATAAAGTCATGGTTGTCATCTCAGTTTGAGATGAAAGATATGGGTAAAGCTGCATATATTCTTAGAGTTAAGATTTCAAGAGATCGTCCAAAGAAACTATTGTATCTCTCACGAGAGAATTACATTAGAAAAGTTCTTGAATGATTCAATATGAAAAATAGTAGCCCAGTTGAAACTCCTATCAATAAAGGCCATACCTCGGGAAGTCAGATGTGTCCTAAGACTCCTGAAGAGACAGAAAGAATGAGCCGAGTTCCTTATAGGAGCACAGTCGAAAGTCTAATGTACGCTATGGTGTGCACTAGACCTGATATTTGTCAACTAGTTGGCTTGGTAAGTGGATATCAAACCAATCCAGGTTTAGCACATTGGCAAGCAGTAAAGAGGATCATGAGATATCTGAAAGGAACTGCTGATCATGCCCTTTGTTATCAAGGTGGCAAGGATCTGTGATTAGTTGGATACAGTGATGCTGACCATAAAGGAGATCTAGACGAGAGGAAGTCTACCTCAGGATATGTTTTCTTAATCAGTGATGGCGCCATATCATGGAGTAGTAAGAAACAATCATGTGTATTACTATCTACAATGGAAGCCGAATACGTGGCTCTGGCATTAGCAGCACAAGAAGCTGTTTGGTTGAAAATGTTCTTGAAACACTTGTTGGATATCGTTGAAAATACTAGACCAGTATTAGTCTACTGTGACAGTGAGACTGCAATATCCTCCACCAAGGACCCTTAGTTTCATTGTAAAACCAAACATATAGATATCAAGTATAACTATGTGAGAGACATAGTTAGACGCAAGGTAGTGAATGTGAAGTATGTGTCTACAAAAGATATGTTAGTAGAGCCATTAACCAAACCTTTGTCTAGAGATGCATTTGTGAGACACACTAGGTCTCAAGGCTTGTGTAGACTCTCAGATACTTTATTTTGTTATTTATTTTCCCGTGTTCATAAAAATGATGTTCTTTGATTATCAAATAAGTTGATTTACATACATACATATTTTTATTGTTGATTGTTATGTTCATTCTTTATTCTTTTGATAAGTATGTCGGGTAGAAAAGAGGTTGGCCTTCTCATACAGGAAATTGCCTCCTTATTTTAGTGATGTGAGGAGATGAGACATTATTTTAAGCAACATTATCATAAGTATAATTTGAGTGCTTAAAATCAGAATGTCGTTTAAACAATGACATAAGGTCATTAGGGTGAAAAACGTTCACCTAGTCTACTTTGCGAGCCAGATATGAGTTAAATATGATTTTGTAGATCAAGAAACTCAAATTTAGATACTTATGGTGTCTAAATATAATATATACAACATTCTTTATAAGATAAAGACATACGCTACTTGAGAAAAAAGAGAAAATGCTATAGCACATGTTTTATACCATGTGTGCTACTGTCGACCAAATGGGTTAGCATAAGTCCATTCTCAACTTATTATTGTGTGAGACCCAGAGCTTTTATGATGGCTCAAGATTTTATACCCTCAGAGACTCCGATCAAATACTTGAGACTTAATGTGATATTAACTATCTTAGTGTGTTTCCAAAAGACCATGAAAACAGATTCGGTCTGGCGGAGCATATGTAGAAAAGTAGTCATACTAATGTTAAAGGGATCGTGAGAAGAGGAAGATCATTGATGAAATCTCCTTAATTGTGTCCACTGGTGCACTAGTTATAACTTATGAGTTATGATTGTGAATACAAGAAATAATTATATATGAGATTTTGAGAGTATATCAAATGTGATTCATATGATCTAGGGTACTGCATACTTTATGATCTACTTGCAGGTTTGTACTCGACGAGAGGCTATATACTCCTAACAGATGTATAGAACTTAGCTCTCAGAGTATGCTGGTTGCACGGCATCACGACTCAAACTGATGGGCTGCGACGGGCACCCAGTACCTTACTCAACCGAGTACCAACATAACGTATCTTTTCTNGGTCATTAGGGTGAAAAACGTTCACCTAGTCTACTTTGCGAGCCAGATATGAGTTAAATATGATTTTGTAGATCAAGAAACTCAAATTTAGATACTTATGGTGTCTAAATATAATATATACAACATTCTTTATAAGATAAAGACATACGCTACTTGAGAAAAAAGAGAAAATGCTATAGCACATGTTTTATACCATGTGTGCTACTGTCGACCAAATGGGTTAGCATAAGTCCATTCTCAACTTATTATTGTGTGAGACCCAGAGCTTTTATGATGGCTCAAGATTTTATACCCTCAGAGACTCCGATCAAATACTTGAGACTTAATGTGATGTTAACTATCTTAGTGTGTTTCCAAAATACCATGAAAACAGATTCGGTCTGGCGGAGCATATCTAGAAAAGTAGTCATACTAATGTTAAAGGGATCGTGAGAAGAGGAAGATCATTGATGAAATCTCCTTAATTGTGTCCACTGGTGCACTAGTTATAACTTATGAGTTATGATTGTGAATACAAGAAATAATTATATATGAGATTTTGAGAGTATATCAAATGTGATTCATATGATCTAGGGTACTGCATACTTTATGATCTACTTGCAGGTTTGTACTCGACGAGAGGCTATATACTCCTAACAGATGTATAGAACTTAGCTCTCAGAGTATGCTGGTTGCACGGCATCACGACTCAAACTGATGGGCTGCGACGGGCACCCAGTACCTTACTCAACCGAGTACCAACATAACGTATCTTTTCTTATCATACTATTATAGGTAAATGAACCGGAGTAAAGCACGAGGGAATCCAAACTTATATATATGATATACTGGCCTGTAAGACCAAAATTACACTCGTACACTGAACATAGGCCGACAAGGTCATACAATCTTTTACGTACATAACATCTGTCTACAAACCTCTAAGAATACATAATTGTCATAAAGGTCGGGACAAAGCCCCGCCATACAAAACAATACACATCTAAATCATACTGACCAAACAAATAATTCCGGAGCAAATGGAGTACACCAACATCTTCTGCTGAGCTGATTGCCTACTTGGAGGACTCTCGACCTGTCTATAGAGACCTGCCGGCATGAAACTCAGCGTCCTAAGGTAGAAGGGACGTTAGTACAAATAATGCACCGAGTATGTAAGGTAAAAAAATCAGTAAATAATAGACATGAGAGAAACATGGAGTAAAAGACTCGACACGTACCTCTGCATAGCTCTGTGAATCATTTCATTTTTATAATGTCATGCATATGCATATAAATGTCATACCATGCATAGGTATATGCGTTCATAACATCATTAAGCCTCTGAGGGCATCCCATCATATCATTTCGGCCATTGTGGACAAATCATCAACGTGTACCAGCTGATCAGGTGCTTGTGCATATATAACGCCATAACCTTTTCCCATATCCCATATACATATAATATACGTGTATATAACGCCATCTGGTCATGGGTCAATGTATATTTATAAATGCATGAAATGCATAAGAATTACGTTAATAAGATTTCTCAGAATGTCATAAAAATAATATGTCTATCTGATAAACTTTATCAAATACATATTTTTCTGAGACCCACGAATAGAAGATATAATAATAATAATTCATATGGGGAATCAAAAATATAGACACCCCTAGTATTTCTATGAATAGAGTCATTTATGGAAGTTGTGAATTTGCTCGTTTCATTTGTATCGTATGGATCATGACAAAAAGAAAGAAGGGATAGCCTTCACATACCTGGACCGATTCTCTTGACAATTCCTCTAACACACATCTTTTGCGAAGAACACATAATGGCGAGATCGAAATAAGGGATAATCCGTATGATATTCTTGAGAAAGATTGCACCGTACTTTCTTATAATTGCCAAATCTTACATTCTGATATATGACTCTCACTTTCTTAAGAAAGGATATGTGACTCTTTCTTAAGAATGGATATGTTAAGAATGAATATGTTAAGAATGGATATGTTAAGAATGAATATGTTAAGAATAATTAAGTTAAGAATGAATAAGTTACTCTTTCTTAAGAGTGGATATGTTAAGAACGGATATGTAACTCACGTCTGTTTAAGAATGCCAAATCCCACATCACTAATCTTGCCACATAATGTATTGACTCAAGAGTCACAATTCATGGGGTGGATTACTGCCACGTGGAGAAGGGTTAGATCTTATCCAACTCTTTAATTAATTACCTAATAATTCCTTAATTAACTAGACAATCTCCCATTATCCAATAATTAAGAATTATCTCAAATTACTTAAAATATTACTCGCTTTTAACACACCTTATACACCTTACTATCATGGTCATGTAGTACCTTATATGGCACGAGTCTATAAATACCGAGTATTTTAGCTCGGGCCATATTTTATCCAAAATGTTAAACTTCGATGAAATTCATTTTCTTCGATTTGCTTACCCTCTCACCTTCACGAATTTACTCGTCACTTGTTTGAAATAGCACAACGCTTATAATCTCAAAATAATCTCATTCCCGAGTTCACACCGATTAACTTATGATGAAACTTTAACGAACGAAAATATGGGGTGTAACATCATTCCCCCCTTTGAAACATTCGTCCTCGAATGTTGACTGATGAACGTATCATTTTCATAACCTATGTCTTTCAAATACTTTAGTACTCTTCTTTCCATCTCAGCAACTGTTCTATGAATAATTCCAAAGGCCAGGGCATTCCCCCATTTAGGCCTCTTTCTCATGCCACGACTTGTGATCGAAATCCTTTTAATCTCGTAACTGTTGCTACCTTCTATCATGCAGCCTGTACAACTCTGACCTTGTAAGTGCGCCTATGCGACGCTTCTCTCCTTTTTCCTCTAGCTTTTTGCCAATATTTAGACCTCACTTTGTAAGTATATACAGAGCTTGATAGGATGTCTCTCTGGGCATCTATAAACCCGGTTATCCATTCGTATGACTTTACTGTATCTAGGTAGGTCATAATATACTATAACTCTTACTTCGATTTATCGCTGCTGAGGTCTGCTACCACACTCCAGGTTACTTTTGTTGCTTATCCCATTTGTATATATCTAAGTCTTTTAATGCTTCCTCATTACTGTTCATCTTAAGAATGGCGGCCTAATCTCATCTCATACTTTGTGACTTTTGTCCATCCATTGTTAATTCACCTTAATATTGATCTACAATCTACCACCAATAACTTGAAACTTCTTACGTAATACATTGCCACTAGGGCTTACTTTGCATCGAGGAAATTTGAAGTGATTTTCCTGATACACTTAGGGGCAATACTGTACTTCAATAACCGTATTTTATGGAATCCCAATGTGATTCACCTTACGTGGGTATTCTAATCCCGTAAAATGCATGAAATCCTCTTCAAATCTTAACTCAATCGAAGGCCCAAACATCATCCTTTATCTACCACAATTACACCCTTATTCTACTACCAGGGCAGCATTCCATCTTTCATAAATGCTATTAGTCTTAGACTCCTTTGAGTTCATTCAGGCTATACTGAACTTTCTATAACTTAGAGAAACCATGAGCTCTCTTATTTTCATAAGCTTAATCCCGAGGATTTATCCATTCTGGTCACTTTCTCACTCGCCTTTTCTCCTCCTTACTGGAGTCTTCCTAAAACTTTGTCGCTTTACCATACTTTATCTTGCGACCTGCACATATCTATTAATACTACTCGTAACCTTCCTTCAACTTGCTTGCACCATAGATTTCCTTATGTTATTCTGAAACATCAAGCGAGACATCACATTGTCTCAAACTCTTCTTTACTCTCTTAACTAGGCCTCTCAATACCTAGAAACCATAGGCTGGAAGGTATGCCACTGACGACGCTGCTATCATTCCTGGATACTGAATCCCAGTGCTTCTAGCCTTCTATCTAAAGTATGGACTATTCACAACCTTTCTTTACCTTACCTTCCTTAAAATCTCGCATCACATCTTTTATCTCTTTAATAACCCTCCTTCTACATAGGTATAATTCACATCCACAACTTGAAGCTCTATTATAACACTTGCACCTTTGGTGCATACACAATCCTGTGAGAGCTTCATACTGACTTCTTATGAGGCTAGTACTCTTCTGACTTGCTTTGTCGTAGAGCCGTTATAGAATATGGCTATTGCACTATCTCTTTTGTACCTCTGATATTTAAGAGTGATCCTACAATGTTCTCAATCGCGAGGTCTATAATTCTTTAGGTCCAATAATCAGACTCCTAATTTACTTAGTTGGTGTAATTATTTAGTTTCCTCTTCCCTCTAATCAACCTTTATGTAGGCTTAAGCTACCTTCCGATCTGCGGCTCATGGTATGAGTTATTACTTTAGCCTTTCATAGATGCTATAAAATATCCGTGATACCATCATATAACAATTTAATCCCTTGTCTATGACCTGAACCTAACTCTTTCTTTTAACTTATACCAGAGTCTTCTACAGCTATATGATTGTCAACCAACTCTGGATCATTGATCGAATAATTCCTTTCGTTTCTTCTCAACTTTCTTTAAATGTAAGCAATTACTTTTTCGGGTCTTTCTGCCCCTTGTTGCGTGCATACTTAGATCANGGACAATGCCATACTTCTATAACCGTATTTTATAGCATCCTATTGTGACTCACCTTACATGGGTATTTTATCCCGTACAATTCACGAAATCCTCTTCCAGTCATTACTCAATCGAAGGCCCAAACGACATTCGTTATCTATCACAATTACACCCTTATTCTACTACTAGGGCATCATTCTATCTCTTCTAAATGTTATTAGTATTAGACTCCTTTGCGTTCATTCTGGCGATACTGAACTTTCTATAACTTAGAGAAACCATGAGCTCTCTTATTTTCATAAGCTTAATCCCGAGGATTTATCCATTCTGGTCACTTTCTCACTCGCCTTTTCTCCTCCTTACTGGAGTCTTCCTAAAACTTTGTCGCTTTACCATACTTTATCTTGCGACCTGCACATATCTATTAATACTACTCGTAACCTTCCTTCAACTTGCTTGCACCATAGATTTCCTTATGTTATTCTGAAACATCAAGCGAGACATCACATTGTCTCAAACTCTTCTTTACTCTCTTAACTAGGCCTCTCAATACCTAGAAACCATAGGCTGGAAGGTATGCCACTGACGACGCTGCTATCATTCCTGGATACTGAATCCCAGTGCTTCTAGCCTTCTATCTAAAGTATGGACTATTCACAACCTTTCTTTACCTTACCTTCCTTAAAATCTCGCATCACATCTTTTATCTCTTTAATAACCCTCCTTCTACATAGGTATAATTCACATCCACAACTTGAAGCTCTATTATAACACTTGCACCTTTGGTGCATACACAATCCTGTGAGAGCTTCATACTGACTTCTTATGAGGCTAGTACTCTTCTGACTTGCTTTGTCGTAGAGCCGTTATAGAATATGGCTATTGCACTATCTCTTTTGTACCTCTGATATTTAAGAGTGATCCTACAATGTTCTCAATC
>AWOL01S0019298.1:20110-58120 GCA_000715115.1 Nicotiana otophora | reverse complement strand
CTCGTACCCAGCGTAAGTTCGATTCTATATGGGTGATTGTTGATAGACTTACAAAATCAGCCCATTTTCTGCCCGTTAGGACTACATATTCCGCAGAAGATTATGCAAGGCTTTATATTAAGGAGATAGTACGACTTCATGGTGTCCCAATATCTATTATCTCGGATAGAGGTTCTCAGTTTACATCTAATTTCTGGAGGTCCTTTCAAAAAGGATTGGGGACTCAGGTAAGTCTTAGTACATCATTTCATCCCCAGACAGACGGACATGCTGAGCGTACTATTCAGACACTTGAGGATATGTTACGGGCTTGTGTGATGGACTTCAAGGGTAGCTGGGATGATCATCTGCCGCTTATTGAGTTCGCATATAATAATAGCTATCATTCCAATATTCAGATGGCTCCATACGAAGCTCTTCATGGACGGAAGTATAGGTCGCCTATAGGATGGTTCAATGTTGGGAAAAATAAGTTAGTAGGACTAGAGCTGGTACAACAGGAAATCGAAAAGATTAAGCTTATACAGGAAAGGCTATTAGCAGCTCAAAGCCTTCAGAAGTCTTATATAGATAATCGACGGTGAGACTTAAAGTTTCAGGTCGATGACTGGGTATTCCTAAAGGTATCACCAATGAAAGGCGCTATGAGGTTCGGTAAGATAGGAAAACTTAGCCCTCGGTACATTGGACCATATAAGATCATACGCAAGGTAGGCCAGGTAGCATATGAGTTAGACTTGCCTTCTGACTTGGAGTCTGTACATCTAGTCTTTCATGTGTCTATGCTTCGTAAATGTATCAGAGATCCTTCCAGAGTCATGTTAGTTGACGATGGTCAGGTCACAGAGAAGCTATCATATGAGGAAACTCCCATTATTATACTAGATAGACAGGTTCAGAGATTGAGGACTAAAGACGTAGCTTCTGTGAAAGTACTTTGGAGAAACAAAAATGTGGAAGAAATGACTTGGGAAGCTGAAGAGGACATGAAGTTTAGGTATCCTCACTTGTTTCCTCTTCCATAGGAGGATCCGACTGAGACATCACAGCCTTAAGTTACGAGTGTATATTCTTGGATAAATTAATTTTATTGGTCGTGTGAGGCCATTGTCGTGATTGATGATTCTCGCAATATGTGGCATTGCATTATTGAGTTTTCTACATAAAGGGTTGATAGTAGTACTGTTACAATGTGTCACGACCCAAACCGATGGGCCGCAACGGGCACCCGGTGCCTTACTAACCCGAGTACCAACATAACGTATATTTTCGTATCATACTATCATAGATAACTGGGCCGGAGAGGCTGCTGTGAGATAAGTAGAATACAACATGAAATACCAACTTATATATAAGACATACGGGCATATAAGACCAAAATAATCGCTCGTACACTGAACATAGGCCGACAAGGCCATACAATCTTTTGCGTACATGACATCTGTCTACAAGCCTCTAAGAATACATAATTGTCATAAAGGTCGGGACAGAGCCTCGCCATACCAAACAATACATGTCTAAATCATACTGACCAAACAAGCAACTCCGGAGCAAATGGAGCGCACCAACACCTTCCGCTGAGCTGATAGCCTACTTGGAGGACTCTCGACCTATCCATCGGGACCTCCGGGCATGAAACACAATGTTCCCAGGCAAAATGGATGCCAGTACAAATAATGTACCGAGTATGTAAGGAATGAAAATCAGTAAATAATAGACATGAGAGAAACGTGGAGTAAACAACTCAACATGTAAGTCTGAATAACTCTGTGAATCATTAATATTTATAATGGAATGCATATGCGTATAAATGTCATACCATGCATAGGTATATGCATACATAACATCATCAAGCCTCTGAGGGAATCCCATCATATCATCTCGGCCACTGTGGGCAGATCATCAATGTATACCAGCTGATCAGGTGCTGGTGCGTATATAATGCCATAACCTTTTCCCATATACATATAATATACGCGTATATAATGCCATATGGTCATGGATCAATGTGCATGTATAAATGCATGAAATGCATAACAAATACGTTAATAAGATTTCTCGGAATGTCATCGATATGCCTTTCGGATAAACTTTATCAAATACGTATTTTTCTGAGACCCATGAACAAAAGATATAATAATAATTCACATGGGGAATCAAGAATATAGACACCCCTAGTATTTCTATGAATAGAGTCATCTATGAAAATTGTGTATTTTGCTCGTTTCATTTGTATTATTTAGATCATGCCAGAAAGAAAGAGGGATAGCCTTAACATACTTGAGCCGATTCTCTTGACAATCCCTCTAACACACATCAATTGCGATAACAAACGTGACGGCAAGATCGGAGTAGGGAAAAATGTGTATGATATTCTTGAAAAATATTACACCGTTCTCCTTTAAAATTATAAAATCTCACGTTGCTAAGATGCTAAGAAATCTGTTTGAATTTTTGTTTCAAGATAATCACGTCACAACCATATGAATCCTTGTATGAAATAGGCTGAAGCTTTCTTTGTCATTGTAGAGACTCAAAAATAAATCAGAAAGGTTCTCTTAACCTTTGGGAGTGGGCCCCACTTTGTGGCTTTGTTGGCCAAAGCCTTCTGTAACACCCCGAAAAATTTTGAAGTACCTAAGTATAAAGCCCGGTAAAATTTACAAAGAAAATAATGTTTCACGACGCCGGACGATGCTTACGTATTTAAGGATTGTAGAAATTCTTCGCGGCGAGCATATTCACTGCGGCTCGGACTTTTTGGGTTGAACAATGCACCAGAAAGTAAAGAAAAATGTTTGGCGGAAAAGTGTATTTTTGCGGTCCGTTATGTGACCGTAGAACTACTCTGCGGACCGCATAATGGCCGCATAGTGAGGCAGTTGATTAGGTCAGTTGGAAGCAACTATGCGGTCGACTATGCGACTGCATAACTGTTATGCAGTGCATTATGCGACTGCATAATAGTTATGTGGACCGCATAGTGACCGCATACACAGGTAGTTCTTTTGGCTATTTTGTAACCAAATATGCGATCGATATGCGGACCGCATATCGGTTATGTGATCGCATACCTTGTTCCAGAGCTCCATTTTTGGGTTTTTAAAACCCGACCCTATTTCATTAAATACACTATTTGGGCCAATTTTGAGACATAATCTGATATTTTAGAGTAAGAGAGAGTTCCCTAGAGTGAGAAGGTGTTCTTCCATAATTTTTCTTCAATTCTTACTCAAGTTTTGGAAGATTAAGAAGGGAAGCTTACTAGGTCTTCATCCTAGAGGTAAGATTCTACACCCTAATTTCAAAATTTTCTGAAAATTAGTAACTAGCAAGATAAATTTCTGGGCATGAGAGTTGTTTATTTTATATGCATGTGTTATCAAAGGGTGTAGGAAGATTGTTGAGCTAAAAATGGTAAAGATTGTGTTGTAGGATGATGAAGTCCTTCATAAAAAGGACATTGAAACCTTATGCACACCTAGTGTTTGATAAAATGCTCAAGTGAGCTAGAACTATTATCATCTTCCTAATTTTGATTCAATTTGTTATATTTCTAAAATAGATTGAAGTTTCTAAGAATTCCGGAACATTTTAGAGTGTAAGGAAGCTCAAGTGAGATATGTTGGCTAAACGCTTCTCTTAGAATTGAATCCCACGATATTCATGTAAATTATGTAAGTCCTGAGTGATTCATTATGAAATTGGCTATTCCGAGTAAGATTGGGTTGAATGATATGTGTTCAACAAGCATTACAAATACTTTATTCATGTTATGTTACCAATTGAGGATGTTTTAAAATATGGGCTAGGCATTAATAATGTTTCGACTTTAAGTCAAGTTCAAATGAAGGCTATTATGCCGAATTTTGTGAAATATCTCTATGTGTATTAGACTCTAAATTGCTCACATGTGTACTACACATTTTGATTTGAATTGTGTTTGTTGTTGATGATGAGGATGATATTTGAAATTGATAATGTGAGCATGAAATACTGAATATGGCCAACGTGCCAAGAATGATCTTATAATTATGGCCACTAGTGCCAATGAAATGAAAAGATGTGAAAGTATTATGAAATGCGATGATTGATATAAAAAGGTTGATGTCTCAAATAAGACAGCCTAGTCGGTCTGGTCGTGATCGGACACCATGTCGCACACATGGTGGTGATTGTGCTGGAAATTATAATTGAAATGGTAATTGTGGTTGATGTCCCTAATGGATAGCCTAGCCGATTGGGTCATGATCGGACTCCGTGTTAAAGACGATGGTATTGATATTGAGAGAAATTGTGGTTAATGCCTCTAATGAGATGGCCTAGCTGATCGGGTCATGATCGGACTCTGTGCTGAGAGTACGGTGGTACTGGTTTTGTGAATAATGGTATTGTGAATAATGGTATTATGGGCAATGGTATATCGATACTAAAAATCTCCCAATGTGAGATATGGAAATTAATTTGAACATTGTTTTGATCCTCAATTGAGGTTTGATGTTGATTAAGTCTTTCATTGATATTATGATAATCTTATTTGTATTATTTGTCATTCTAGTGAGATGGTGTTTAATTATACTAGTGCTATTCGACGGTACTAACATACCTTTTGTCGGGGGTACTGCATCTTTAAATGGATGCAGGTGGTTCCACAGCAGGAGATATTGATCATTGATAGCAGTGCACCTTCTTCCCAGCTGACTTGGTGAGCCCCACTTTATTCCGGGGTCATAAATATTTTGTACTTTGTGTATTTTATTTGAGGTATAGCTGGGGCCTTGTTTCCGACATTATCATTGTACTCTTCTTTATCTATAGAGGCTCCGTAAACATAGTGTGGGTTATGTATTGGTGCTGGAGAAAGACAAACTATGTTATGTTGTGGATGTATTACTTGTCCATTTGAGACTTTAAAAATGATAAAACTATTGGAAATGAATTAGTATTTTAGACATGAACATATTTTCGTCTAATTAATGATAATATGTACTTTCTCTATTCATGGATGAGTTTGGGTAGAATGAAATCTAACTGGCTTGCTCGATCGGGTTCAATCAATTGAGCGCCGGTCGCGCTCCTCGATTTTGGGGCGTGACACCTTCTCCAAATTTTTGCCACCTTTTATCTGAATTTAAAAGTCATTACATGAGTCTTGATTAAGACTACTTGGGCTTCCACGTTGGGCGGGGGGTTTAGCTTATCCAAAGAATTGTAATTAATTATCTACCAACTTTTTAATTAACTTGGTAATCCCCCACTAGTCCAATAATTAATCAATTACCCACATAATTAAGAATTATCTCAAATGACTTAAAATACTACCCACTTTTAACACACCTTATACGTCTTGCTATCATGGTCATGTGGTACCTTATATGACACTAGTCCATAAATATGGGGTAGTGTAGTTTGGACCGTATTTTATCTCAAAATGTCGAACTTCAACGAAATTCATTTTCTTCGATTCCCTTACCCTTTCACCTTCACGAATTTACTTATCACTTGTTTGAAATAGCATAATACTTATAACTTCAAAATAATCTCATTCCCAAGCTTACATCGATTAACTTACGACGAAACTTTAATGTACGAAAATGCGGAATGTAACATCTCATTTCCGAGCATTCATCAATTTACTTATGGCGTACTTTCACGTACGAAAATATGGGGTGTAACATCATTCCCCTCTTTGAAACATTCGTCCTCGAATGTTGATTGATACACTTATCATTTTCATAACTTATGTCTTCTGAATACTTTAGTACTCTCCTTGCCATCTAAGCAACGGTTCTGTGAATAAATCCAAAGGCAGGGACATCCCACCCTTTAGGCCTCTTTCTCACACCATGACTTGTGGTCGGAATTCTTCCAATCTCATAGTTTTTTCTACCTTCTATCATGCAGTCTGTACGACTTTGACCTTGTAAATGTGTCTATGCGACTCTTCTCTCCTTTTTCCTCAATCTTTTAGCCAATCTCTAGGCCTCACTTTGTAAACATATACAGAGCTTAGTAAGATGTCTCTTTGGGCATCTATAGGTATGCTGAAGTTCTTCGCTCGGTACTTTTGTTGAACTTACGGATATTGCTATATCTTATTTCATAGACCCGATTATCTATTCGTATGACTTTACTGCATCTAGGTAGGTCATACTATACCATAACTCTTACTTCAATTTATCATCACTGAGGTCTGCTACCAACTTCAGGTTACTCTCGTTGCTTATCCTATATGTATAAATATAAGTCCTTTAACGTTTGTTCATTACTGTTCATCTTAAGACTGATGGCCTAATCTCATCTGATTCACCTCAATGTTGATATACAATCTAATACTGATAACTTGAAACCTCTTATGTAATACATTGCCACTAGGGCTTACGTTGCATCGAGGAACATTTGAAGTGATTTTCCTGATCCACCTGGGGGCGATACCATACATCCATAACTGTATTTTATAGCATCCCAATGTGATTCACCTTTTGGATAGGGGTATTCTAATCCCGTGCCGTCCACGAAATCAAATCACTACTCAATCGAAGGCCCAAATATCATCCTTTATCTATCACAATTACATCCTCATTATACTACCAGGGCAACATTCCATCTATTCTAAATGCTACTAGTCATAGACTCCTTTGAGTTTATTCAGGCTATACTAAGCTTTCTATAACCTAGAGAAACCATTAGCCCTCTTGTTTTCATGGGCTTAATCCCGAGGACTTATCCATTTTCATCACCTCTTCACTCGCCTTTTCTTATCCTTACTCCTGACTTGCTAAAACCTTGTCGTTTTGCCATACTTTAGCTTGTGATCTATACATATCTATTATTAGTACTCGCAACCTTCCTTCAACTTGCGTGTAACCTGTATTTCCTTATGTTATTCTGAAACATCAAGCGAGACATCACATCGTCTCAAACTCTTCTTTATCTCTTAACTAGGCCTCTCGATACTTAGAAAGCATAGGCTGAAAGATATGCCACTGACGACGCCGCTATCATTCCTAGATACTGAATCCCAACGCTTCTATCCCTCTATCTGAAGTATAGATTATTCACAACCTTCTGCACCTGAGTATCTCGTACATTGTTCACCTTTACCTTACTTACCTTAAAATCTCGCATCACGTCTTCTATTTCTTTCATGACCTTCATTCCACATAGGTATAATTCCCATCCAACACTTGAAGCTCTATTATAACACTTGCACCTTTGGTGCATACATAATCCAGTGGAAGCTTCATACTGACTTCTTATAAGGCTGGTACTCTCCTAACTGGCTTTATCGTAGAGCCGTTATAGAATACAGCTACTGTACTATCGCTCTTGTACCTATGATATTAAGAGTTATTCTGCAATGTTCTCAATCATGATGTCTATAATTTTCTGGGTCCAATAATCAGACTCCTGATTTACTTTGTTGATGTAACTCTTTAGTTTCCTCTTCCTTCTGATCAACCTTTATGTAGGCTTAAGCTATCTTCCGATCTGCGGCTCCTGGTATTAGTTATTACTTTAGCTTTTCATGGGCTCTATGGAATTTTGGAATATCCATGATACAATCTTCTAATAATTCAATCCTTTGTCTATGACCTGGACTCAATTCTTTCTTTTAACTTATACCGGAGTCTTCTACGGCTATATGATTGTCAACATACATGCTGCATGGATAATACTCTGAAATCTTAAGTGCATTCATAATGTAACTAACTATGGATCATTGATCGAATAATTCCTTTCGTTCCTTCTCAACTTTCTTTAAATGTAAGGAATTACTTTTCTTGGTCATTTTTCCACTTGTTGCACGAATACTTGGCTTATCTTAGTGCTACTTTCTTATAGAGTGCATACAATGTTGTTGCGAGACTGTTGTTACAAGTCCATTTCCTCTTTAAGTAACTGTGCTTAGGTTGAAGCCTTCTTCCTTATTTCCTCAGCTAGTCTTTCCTTGTAGTACTTAGGGAGACCTTCTGGCTCTTGTAAAGTTACAAGCTTATCACATCGTATACTTGACGGAATTTTTAATGTTCTTCCTTGCCTATAATTATCCGTAGTTACTTATTTCCATGCCCTTGTGCATGTAGGTTTGCTTTTGAACTAATATTTTGACTGTCTTCCCAGTGGCGTTCTCTTTTATTTACCTTTAACTACTCCAACTCCTATCTGATTATATCTCAAGGATCATGATGTCATATCTGCAAGACTGAATTCCCCATGTTGGGGTTCACTGTGTTCGTCTTACACAATCTTTTGATTTGTCTGTATCCTCTTGTCCAGCCATAATTAGGCTCTTCCTGAATCAACTACTAACTACTCGTTGGCCCATTCTCATATCAATATTCCACGTAATCTTTCTTGGGTTATTTCCTTTGTCTTAACTTATGTCTCACACCGGCTCCTTATTTATCAATAATATCTCGGGTAGGAACCCTTACTTCCTCTCCTTGACATCGTGTTTGCATAATGTTCTGGAATCGTAGCATATCGGTAGGATTTAGATAAGTGCAATCTCATTCCTTTCTCATTTTTATCGCATTCTTCCTTTACCATTCCATATATTACTAGAACCACTTAATTCTGACTTAATGCCACATCACCCCATATTCCCCCCTTTAGGAGAGTACTAAGATTTAGTGCTACAACGATCTTCCTATAGATGTTTTAGCTCTTCATCCTTGGCATATTTTCACATCATCGATGACCCTTACTCGCTTTGCGATAATCCTTCTGTACCAAGGATAATAAAATTCCTTACTCACGAGGGTGACACCTAGTATAACTGCCACATACAGTCCCTTAAGCTTAACTTTGCTCACATTGCTTGCTTTAGGGAAGCGTATTCCTGAATGACCTTTCTCTGAATTTCTCATGAATATTCTTTTGTTGTCAATTCTATTATCGCCGGAATGCAATATGAAATTCTCATGATATCGACCATTATCAAATCACTCAGTCCCTAATTCATGTTTAGTTTATCTTGTTCACCAGCCCATACTAATTTTTATTATTCTGGGGTCTAACTTTTCCTTCCGGTAGTCGCATTGTAGTCACGAACTTATTTCACAAAATGAGGATATGACTTTATTGCCTATACTCTTTTGTTGTCTCAAGGCATGTCACCTCTCATCTTTTCCTTCACTTTACTATAGACTCTGTAATACAATCATCTTTTTTATCTACCGTTGTCATCCATGTATCACATCTTACTTATAATGCTTCATTAACGCTCTTCTTATTTCCCGCTAACATTTATGTCTTTCAATTTATTCTGAAAACTCGAACAAGAAATTCTTTTGCTTTTAGCTCCCCTTGATCCATCTACTGTCTCTTTGGGTTGCCTATCATTCTTTCTCTACTAGGAACGGGAGCCATACTAAGATAATATTCATCCCTTCTAGGCTTCCAATGCCTATCTTTGTAGTACCCATATCTAGTTGTATTATTTTAGAGTGCACCATTTGGGTGTCTCACAAGGAGATATATTAGCACATTTGCAATATCCTTCGAAAATGTCAACTAACGCAAATAATCCATCCACCATTTTGGGTCATTCTAACCCCAGCCGGATCCTGATATCCGTCCTTCTCTAATACTACTTCTGTTAGCCCCCATAGGGCATCGATGAGATGGGTTTGGCCAATTGTACATACCTCTGTTATTGTTGAAGGTAACCAAAAGGCTTATATTCCTCTGCGATAATCTTCATTAGTTGAGTAGCTCGTACCCTTCTTCATCTTGCTTCTTTTACTTGCTGAAACTTGTATCTACATTCCGATTCTCTTATTCCTTTTTACTGCAAGAGTGGATAGACATTCTTGCCTTAGGGATCCTTATCAAGAAGTTTATACATCTTAGTACACACATGACCTGCTGAATACCTCATATTTATCCATCATAAGCATGATGCAAAAATTGAGTTCCTCTGACTCAACTCTTCAACAGCCACATTCAATCTCTTATCAACCATCTTTCTAGATGTAGGCATCGTCGTATTCTGAATAAGATAGAGTTTAGGAAATTGAGTTCTTACAACTGAGCTCCACCACACAATCTAGAGTAATAAGAAAGAGTGATAGTCCTAAATGCCCTGTAGCCTCTTGCTTATAAGTGTGGTGCACAACACACCCATAAACAAGACTCTACTAGACACGGCTTGTAGACTCCCTAGGACAAAACGGCTCTGATACCACTTTTGTCACGACCCTAACAGATGAGCCGCGACGAGAACTCGGTGCCTTCTTCAACCGAGTACCAACATAATGTATCTTTTTGTATCATACTATCATAGATAACTGGGCTGAAGAGGCTGCCGTGAGATAAGTAGAATACAATATGAAATACCAACTTATACATAAGACATACGAGCCTATAAGACCAAAATAATAACTCGTACACTGAACATAGGCCGACAAGGCCATATAATCTTTTACATACATGACATCTATCTACAAGCCTGTAAGAATACATAATTGTCATAAATTTTGGGACAGAGCCCCGCCATACCAAACAATACATGTCTAAATCATACTGACCAAACAAGAAACTCCGGAGCAAATGGAGCGCACCAACACCTTCCGTTGAGCTGATAGCCTACTTGAAGGACTCTCGACCTGTCTATCGAGACCTGTGGGCATGAAACATAGTGTCCCCAGGCAAAAGGGACGTTAGTACAAATAATGTACCGACTATGTAAGGAATGAAAATCAGTAAACAATAAACATGAGAGAAACATGGAGTAAAAGACTCAACATGTAAGTCTGAATCATTAATATTTACAATGCCATGCATATGCGTATAAATGTCATACCATGCATAGGTAAATGCGTACATAACATCATCAAGCCTCTGAGGGCATCCCATCATATCATCTCGGCCATTGTGGGCAAATCATCAACGTATACCAGCTGATCAGGTGGTGGTGCGTATATAACGCCATAACCTTTTCTCATTTCACATATACATATAATATACGCGTATATAACGCCATATGGTCATAAGTCAATGTACATGTATAAATGCATGAAATGCATAAGAAATACGTTAATAAAATTTCTCGGAATGTCATCAATATGACTTTCGGATAAACTTTATCAAATACATATTTTTTTGAGACCCATGAACATAAGATATAATAATAATTCACATGGGGAATCAAGAATATAGACACCCTTAGTATTTCTATGAATAGAGTCATTTATGAAAGTTGCGTATTTTGCTCATTTTATTTGTATTATTTGGATCATGCCAGAAAGAAAGAAGGGATAACCTTAACATACCTGAGCCGATTCTCTTGACAATCCCTCTAACACATGTCAATTGTGATAACACACGTGACGTCAAGATCGGAGTAGGGAAAATGCGTATGATATTATTCAGAAAAATTACACCATACTCCCTTAAAATTATAAAATCTCACATTGCTAAGATGCTAAAAAATCTGTTTGAATTTTTGTTTCAAGATAATCACGTCACAACCATATGAATCCTTGTATGAAATGGGCTGAAGCTTTTTTTGTCATTGTAGAGACTCAAAAATGAATAAGAAAGGTTCTCTTAACCTTTGGAAGTGGGCCCCACTTTGTGTCTTAGTTGGCCAAAGCCTTCTCCAAATTTTCGCCACCTTTTATGTGAATTTAGGAGTCATTACATAGGTCTTGATCAAGACTACCTGGGCTGCCATGTTGGGGGGAGTTTATCTTATCTAAAGAATTGCAATTAATTATCCACCAACTTTTTAATTAACTTGGTAATCCCCCACTAGTCCAATAATTAACCAATTACCCACATAATTAAGAATTATCTCAAATGACTTAAAATACTACTCACTTTTAACACACCTTATACATCTTGCTATCATGGTCATGTGGTACCTTGTATGACACTAGTCCATAAATACGGGGTATTGTAGCTTGGACCTTATTTTATCTCAAAATGTCAAACTTCGACGAAATTAATTTTCTTCGATTCGCTTACCCTTTCACCTTCACGAATTTACTTATCACTTATTTGAAATAGCATAATACTTATAACTTCAAAATAATCTCATTCCAAGCTTATGTCGATTAACTTACAACGAAATTTTAACGTACGAAAATGCGGAATGTAACATCTCATTTTCGAGCTTTCATCAATTTATTTATGGCATACTTTCACGTATGAAAATATAGGGTGTAACTCAAAGGCGACTCAACCAAAATTTGTATAGATCCCAAGGAGTTAAACATTCGAGGACGAATGTTACTAAGGGGGAAGGATGTTATATCCCGCATTTCGTACGTTAACGTTTCGCCGTAAGTTCATCGACATAAGCTCGGGAATGAGATTATTTTTAAGATTATAAGCATTTATCTATTTATAACAGGCGATAAGTAAGTGCCGTGAAGATTATAGGATAAACAAATTAAAGAAAATGAGTTTCGTTGAAGGTTGTCAATTTGAGATAAAATACGGTCCGAGTTATAATACCCGGTATTTATGGACTAGTGCCATATAAGGTACCACATGACCGTGATAGTAAGGTGTATAAGTTATGTTAAAAGTGAGTAGTATTTTAAGTAATTTGGAATAATTCTTAATTATGTGAATAATTGAGTAATTATTAATTTTTAGTGGGGGATTAACTAATTAATTAAAATATTTGGATAGGCTTAATAAGTCTCCCAACGTGGCAGACAATGAAGTATTGATCTAAGCCCAACAAATGACTCTTAAATCTTGTAGCAAGGTAGCACATTTAAGAGAGTTTTGTGGCTAGGTCATCACCTAAGTGGGGCCCATACCGACTAAGATTAAAAAACTCTCTAAATCACTTAAAGGAGATGATTATATCTCTACAATGTAAGGGATCTTCTTCAGCAACTTCATACGGATTTGAATGGCAACGTTATTTGCTTCAACAATTCATACGAGATTATGTAATAGCAGCGTGAAATGCAATTCTAAGAGAACACTGTACAATCTTCCTCAAGAATATCATATGAATGTTTCCCTACTCCAATCTATCGTTACGTGTTTCGTCGTGATTGGCGTGTGTTAGAGGGATTGTCAAGAGAATCGATTCAGGTATGTTAAGGCTACCCCTTCTTTCTTTTTGGCATGATTCATACGATACAAATAAAACGATAAAACGCACAGCTTTCATAAATTACTATATTCATAGAAGTACTAGGGGTGTCTATGTTCTTGATTCCCCATGTGACTTATTATTATATCTTCTGTTCATGGGTCTTAGAAAAATATGTAGTTGATAAAGTTTATCCGAAAGGCATATTGATCTTATAACATTCCGAGAAATCTTATTAACATATTTCTTATGTATTTTATTCATTTATACATGTACATTGACCCATGACCATATGGAGTTATATACGCGTATATTATATGTATATGGGATATGGGAAAAGGTTACGACGTTATATACGCACTACCACCTGATCAGCTAGTATACATTAATGATTTTGCCCACAGTGGCCAAGATGACATGATGGGATGCCCTCAGAGGCTTGATGATATTATTTACACCTATACCTATGCATGCTATGACATTTATACACACGTGCATGACATTATAAATGTTTTAAGATTCACAAAGTTATTTAGACTCACAGGTGGAATTCTTTACTCCATGTTTCATCTATGTCTTTATGTATTGATTTTCATGCCTTACATACTCGGTACATTATTCATACTGACGTCCTTTTTTTCCCGGGGACATTGCGTTTCATGCCTGCAGGTGTAGGTAGACCGGCTGAGGGTCCCCCTTTTAGGATCTTTGATCAGCGGGAGTTGGTGTGCTACACTTGATCCGGAGTTGTTACTAGTTTTGGTACATTGTTTTTGGTATGTAGATATGGGTACGACGGGGCCCAGTCCCATTCTTTATACAGTTGTACACTCTATTAGAGATCTGTAGACAGTCATGTATAGTTGGATAGTATGTGGCCTTGTCGGCTTTCGGTCTTGGATATGTAGTTGTCTATAGTAGCCTTGTCGGCTCGCCCTATTGTATTCTACATGTATATGTATATATGTCTTTTGAACATGTTTTCCTCACGTAATTCAGCAGTTTATTGATAGATGATATTCACAACCTACCCTTAATTCATGTTTATATCGTAGATGCATGCTTAGGGGTGTTCGACAGGTAGGACTCGGGCACTCGTCATGGCCCATCGGTTTGGGTTGTGACAAGAATTTCCCTCTGGAAAGTTTTGTGTTAGATCTGTGACGGGTTGTGTGGCCCGCGAAATGATTATGCAGCAACATAATGGACCACATAATGGTCCAAAAATTTGCTCAGATTTCTGCTTAAGTCTGCGACAGATCTGCGGTCCGCAGATCAGTTCTGCGACTGCAAATCGGACCATAGAAACGCCCTGTACTTCCAAAAAAATATTTCAACTCCCCAACACACCGTTCAACCTAAAAAGTCCGAATCTCTGTAATCATCAACACATAAGTCTAACTTGGCACCATCAAATTATAGGTAGATGTTTATGGGGCCTTACATAAAAAGTCTACCCAATTGAGCTTAACAATCTTCCCACAAACCATGATAGTACATGCATGTATAATGAACAACTCCCACACCCAAAAATTGCTTTTCTCATTACCTATTTTCAGTTACATCCTGAAATTGAGGGTTAGGGAGTAGAAGCTTACCTCTAGGATGAAGACCTATTGAGTTTTCCTTGTTAATTCACCAAGATTTGAGCAAGAATTGATGAACAATTAGTTTAGGAACGCCCTCTCACTCAAGAGCACTTCCTCACTCTCAAAATATCATATTTGTACTTAACAAATGGTCCCTAACATCTATATATTGAAGTAGGGTCGGGTTATAAAAACCAAAAAATGGACCCTCTGAACACAGCTCTGCGGTGAAAGAGTGGACCTCAGAATGGGTATGCAGTCCGCAAATGTCACGCCCAGACTTTGGGGAACACAACAGACGCTCGACCGAATTACCCCGTTCAAGCTAGCCTGCACAATGTCGTCTACCCAACTCACCCATGAATAAATAAAAGAATACATTTCATTAATTAGACAGTAAGAGGTCATGTGTACAACACCGGTTCATTTCAATAAGTTGCATAATTAACAAGTCTCCAAAGTAGTACACTATACAATCATAGTTATAGTGGAACAGATGATACGATTACAACATTTTTAGTTTAACCTTCCCAAAACAAGATACAACCTACACTATGTCAACAGAGCCTCTAACAGGAAACAATAGTGCTACGATAGTGCCGGCAATAAGGCCCGGCTATACCTCAATATGCTATGTACAAAGGACAAGAGATACAGGACCACGAAATGAAGTGAAACTCACCAAGTCAGTTGAGGAGAGGGTGTGCTGCTATCACTGAACAATACCACTTTTTATGGAACCACCTGCATCCATAAAAGATGCAGCGCCCCCGGAAAAAAAGACGTTAGTATATATGGAATAGTACTAGTATATAAAACTAAACACCATCTCAATAGAACTAGTAACAGTAAACGGAGAAGAAAACATGAAATCAATAAGTCACTCAAACAGTATCAAGGTGTCAAGTTAGGGGAAAGGTAAATTTCAAGTAAGTTTCAGTCCTTTAAGTTGGGAGATCTTTAGCACCGATACACCACCGTATTTTTAGCACGAAGTTCGATCTTAGCCCGATCAGCTAAGCCATCTCACCCCGATACATCCACTCATAATACCACCATGTGCTCGGCATGGTGTCCGATCTCAGCCCGATCGGCTAAGTCATCTCACCACAACGTTGTGTTGGTCGACATCACATCACATCTCCCTAGCAATAATCTCATCCCATTTAAGAGGAAACATCTCAACACATCAATCTCATCCCATATAAGGAAGGGTAAACAACCTCATCACATAAACACGGGGAATTACCCCTCCATCACTCCTACACCGGCACGCGAAGTTTCGGGGTTAGGTTATTTTGACCTACCTTCCTCGGTGGCTAAACGATACTTCCAAAGTATTTATTATTAAAAGGATTCACTACCCCTTTCATAATTTTTTACGCATCTTTCCATTTCACTAGCACTAGCAGCCACAATTTTAATGTCGTTCTTGGCACGTTGGCCGTAATTCATATTTCATGCTTACTATTTCACTTTCAAACATCATCACGGATCATCAACAACAAACATTTCTATTCAAGACTTCAAGTACACATTTGAACAAATAAGGGTCTTAGGCACATGTGACTTCCTACACAGTTCGGCATGATAGCTTTCATTAAAATCACATTTTTGAAGTCATAACATATTAACACACAGCCCATACTTAAATCACATTCCTATAAGATAACACAATAAGATAAAAGCATTCGAAATAGTCAAATTTATAATGATCAACTCGGGGCTTATAAGAACATCGCGAGACTCGACTCTAAGAGAGAAGTTTAGCCAACATATCTCGCCTTGAGCTTCCTTAAATTACTACAATGTTCGGAAAATCTTTGTCACTTCGATCTATTTAGAAATATAGCAAAGTTGAACACAAATTAGGAAGGAGTTCATTGTTTCAACTCATTTGAGCATTTTATCAAACACTAGGTGGGCATTATGTTTTCTAGCTTCTCCTATGGTGGATTTCCCTTACCCCACAATCCAAGGTCTAACCATTTGGGCTCAACTACCTTCCCACACTCATGATTGTACATGCATGCATAGACCTTACCTTTGGGTTGAAGACCTTGTGACTCTTTCTTGTGAATTCTTCAAGCCTTGATCTAAGATTGGTAAACTCTTAGCTTAAGGATCCCCTCCTCACTCTAGACCACTTTCTTCTCTCTAAAATACCATTTAGGACCAGCCAAAAATAAACCCTAGGTTGCATTTATAAAAATGGGATCAGGTGAATTTTCCAAACATAAACTCTATGAAGTCAGGTCTGCGGTCGCAGATCGGACCGCAAAACAGGTGCAAAGTGGACCGCAGTAAAGGGTCCCAAAACTAGGCTGTTCGGGTTGGGTCTGCAGTCCACAGACCAGTTCTGTAGTCGCATAATATGCCGCAGAACTCCCCTCCGGAAATATTCATACTAGATCTGTGAGGGATTGTGCGGCCCGCACAATGGTTATGCAGCCTCATAATGGACCGCAAAACATCCTCCAAAAATGGGACATTTCCCTGCTTCACTCTACGGCGGTTATTCAGCCCGCAGAGTGATTCTACGGTCGCATAGTGGACCGCAGAAATGACCTACTCTGCCAAAACATTTCTTTAACTCCCCAACGTACTCTTTAGCCCAACAAGTTCGTCAACACATAAGTCATTATTGGCACCACGAAACCCCGAGTTTTAGGTGAAATTTTATGGGGCGTTACATCCTCCCCTATGATAGCATCCTAGGAAGCTCAACTTTATTCAAGGATAAGGATGAATCTTTGGAATCTCAAAGATGGCTTGTAATAAATGTCAAGCTAAAAAGTTGCAAAACCAGGCCATTAGACTTCAAGTGCAAATAAAAAAGTTGTTAATTAGGAGGAACAGCTCAAGGATAAAGGATGTGAATTGGCTAGGTGATAGTATCAAGGACACATAGAGTTTTTGTCATGAGCCAAACTGATGGGCCGCAATGGGTACCCGGTACCTTACTCAACCGAGCACCAACGTAATGTATCTTTCGTATCATTTTATCATAGGTAAATGAACCGGAGTAAAGCATGAGGGAATACAAAATTATACATATTACATACTGGCCTATAAGACCTAAATTAGACCGAACATAGGCTAACAAGGCCGTACAATCTTTCATGTACACGACATATGTCTACAATCCTCTAAGAGTACATAAATGTCATAAAGGTCGGGACAGGGCTCCATCATACTAATCAATATATGGCCTAATCATACTGACAACATAAGCAACTCCGGAGCAAATGTAGCGCACCAACACCTTCCGCTGAGCTGATAGCCTGCTTGGAGGACTCTCAACCAGTCTATCGGGACCTGCGGGCATGAAACGCAGCGTCCCCCGGCAAAGGGACGCCAATACAAATAATGTACCAAGTATATAAGGAATGAAAATCAGTAAATAATAAACATGAGAGAAGCATGGTGTAAAAGACTCAATATGTAAGTCTGAATAACTCTGTGAATCATTGATATTCATAATGCCATGCGTATGCATATAAATGTCATACCATGCATAGGTATATGCGTTCATAACATCATCCAGCCTCTGAGGGCATCCCATCAGATCATCTCGACCACTGTGGGCAAATCGTCAACGTATACCAACTGATCAGGTGGTGGTGTGTATATAACATTGTAACCTTTTTCCATATCCCATATACATATAATATATATATATATATATATATATATATATACGCGTATATAATGTCGTCTGGTCATTGGTCAATGTAAATGAATGCAATGCATGAGAAGTACGTTAATAAAAATTTTCGGAATGTCATAAGACCATTATGTCTTTGATTAAAATCATGAAATAAACTTTATCAACCTACGTATTTGCTGAGACCCATGAACATATGATATAATAATATGTCACATGGGGAATCAAGAACATAGACATGCCTAGTATTTCTATGAATAGAGTCATTTATGAAAGTTGCGTATTTTGCTCGTTTCATTTGTATCATTTGGACTATGCCAAAAGGAAATAAGGGATAGCCTTAACATACCTGAGTCGATTCTCTTGACAATACCTCTAACACACGTCAATTGCGGCAAATCATGTTATGACAGATCGAAGTAGGGGAGAATTCGTATGAAATGTTGAAGCAATTACGTTACCAGAATGATATCTCTATTTATGTGATACCTCTCTTTACTATTTCATTAAGAAGTTTCATGTGAATCCTTGTTTGAGACATCACCCGTTGCTTAGCAACATACATGGACATCACATACACTAATCCATTGTATGATTTTATAAGCTTTCTCTTTGTGGCTCTTCCTCCACCGTTTCTAATACATAAGTCCCTACTTAATAAGATATGAATGTCTTTTACCCTAGTGGTGTGGTCCCCACATGTGATGACTAAGCCATACAAAAAAAATCATCCAAAATATGCCACCTTACCATATACTTAAGAGTCACGAATTGGTTCTTTATCCAATCTCATGGGCTGCCACGTTGGAGCCCTTACTCTTATCCAAATATTCACCTCTTTTTCCTTAATCAACTTTGTTAATTCTCCACTAATCCAATAATTAACCAATTATCCACATAATTAAGAATTATCTCAACTTACTTAAAATACTACTCACTTTTAACATACCTTAGACACCTTACTATCATGGTCATGTAGTACCTTGTATGGCACTAGTCCATAAATACCGGGTATTATAGCTCGGACCGTATTTTATCCCAAATCGACAATCTTCAACGAAACTCATTTTTTTTATTTGTTTACCCTTTAACCTTCACGAATTTACTTATCTCTTGTTTGAAATAGTGTAATACTTATAATCTCAAAATAATCTCATTCCCGAGCTTACGTCGATTAAATTTTGACAAAACTTTAACGTACGAAAATGCGGGATGTAACACCTCATTTCCGAGCTTATATCAATTTACTTATGGTGTACTTTCACATACGAAAACATGGGGTGTAACATCATTCCCCCTCCTGGAACAATCGTCCTCGAATGTTGACTGATGCACTTATCATTTCCATAACTTATGTCTTCTGAATACTTTATAACTCGCCTTGCCATTTAGGAAATTGTTCTTTGAATAAATCCAAAGGGCAGGGCATTCCCCCCTTTAGGACTCTTTCTCATACCATGACTTGTGGTCGGAATCCTTTCAATCTCATAACTATTGCTACCTTCTATCATGTAGCTTGTACGACTCTGACCTTGTATATGCGCCTAGGCAGTCTTCCCTCCTCTTTCCTCCAGCTTTTAGCCAATCTCTAAACCTCGCTTTGAGACCATATACAAAGTTATGACAAGATGTCCCTCTGGGCGTCATTAGCTTTACTACATATAAGTAGGCCATACTACACCATAACTCTTACTTCAATTTATCGTTAATAAGGTCCGCTACCAAACTCCAGGTTACTCTCGTTGCTTATCTTATATGCATAAAGCTAAGTCTTTTAACAGGCTTCATTATTGTTCATCTTAAGACTGATGGCCTAATCTCATCTCATACTTTGTAACTTTTATTAATCTATTGTTGATTCACCTCAATGTTGATCTACAATTTACCACTGATAACTTGACCTTTTATGTAACACTGCCGCTAGGGCTCACGTCGCGTCGAGGAACATTTGAAATGATTAGATTGATCCACCTAGGGGCGATACCATGTGATTCATCTTACGTGGGTATTTTAATCCTGTACAATTCATGAAATCCCTTCAAATCATCACTGAATCGAAGTCCCAAACGTCATCCTTCATTTAGCACAATTACACCCTCATTGTACTACCAGGGCAGCATTCCATCTGTTCTAAATGCTGCTAGTCTTAGACTCCTTTGAGTTCATTCAAGCTATACTGAGCTTTCTATAACTTAGAGAAACTATCAGCTCTCTTATTTTCATGAGCTTAATCTAAGGACTTATCCATTCTCGTCACCTTCTCACTTGCCTTTCTTTATCCTTACTCTTGTCTTCCTAAAACCTTGTCGCTCTACCATACTTTAGCTTGCGACCTACACATATCTATTAATACTACTCGCAACCTTCCTTCAACTTGCTTGCACCATAGATTTCCTTATGTTATTCTGAAACATCAAGCGAGACATCACATCGTCTCAAACTCTTCTTTAGTCTCATTGGAGTCACGAACTTATTTCTCGAAATGAGGATATGACTTTATGGCCTATACTCTTTTGTTGCCTCAAGGCCTGTCACCTCTCGTCTTTTCCTTCACTTGACTATAGACTCTGTAATACTATCATCTTTTTGATCTACCGTTGTCATCCACGTATCACATCTTACTCATAATGCTTATATTTATCTGCCTGAATTATAAATACCGATAATCTTCTTTAACTAGGTGCCTCGTACCCTTCTTCACCTTGCTTCTTTTACTCGTTGAAGCTTGTATCTACCTTCTAAATCTCTCGTTGCTTTCTACCATATGGGCGAATAGATATTCATGCCTTAGGGCCACTTTTCCAGAAGCTCACACGTCTTAGTANATATATATATATATATATATATATATATACGCGTATATAATGTCGTCTGGTCATTGGTCAATGTAAATGAATGCAATGCATGAGAAGTACGTTAATAAAAATTTTCGGAATGTCATAAGACCATTATGTCTTTGATTAAAATCATGAAATAAACTTTATCAACCTACGTATTTGCTGAGACCCATGAACATATGATATAATAATATGTCACATGGGGAATCAAGAACATAGACATGCCTAGTATTTCTATGAATAGAGTCATTTATGAAAGTTGCGTATTTTGCTCGTTTCATTTGTATCATTTGGACTATGCCAAAAGGAAATAAGGGATAGCCTTAACATACCTGAGTCGATTCTCTTGACAATACCTCTAACACACGTCAATTGCGGCAAATCATGTTATGACAGATCGAAGTAGGGGAGAATTCGTATGAAATGTTGAAGCAATTACGTTACCAGAATGATATCTCTATTTATGTGATACCTCTCTTTACTATTTCATTAAGAAGTTTCATGTGAATCCTTGTTTGAGACATCACCCGTTGCTTAGCAACATACATGGACATCACATACACTAATCCATTGTATGATTTTATAAGCTTTCTCTTTGTGGCTCTTCCTCCACCGTTTCTAATACATAAGTCCCTACTTAATAAGATATGAATGTCTTTTACCCTAGTGGTGTGGTCCCCACATGTGATGACTAAGCCATACAAAAAAAATCATCCAAAATATGCCACCTTACCATATACTTAAGAGTCACGAATTGGTTCTTTATCCAATCTCATGGGCTGCCACGTTGGAGCCCTTACTCTTATCCAAATATTCACCTCTTTTTCCTTAATCAACTTTGTTAATTCTCCACTAATCCAATAATTAACCAATTATCCACATAATTAAGAATTATCTCAACTTACTTAAAATACTACTCACTTTTAACATACCTTAGACACCTTACTATCATGGTCATGTAGTACCTTGTATGGCACTAGTCCATAAATACCGGGTATTATAGCTCGGACCGTATTTTATCCCAAATCGACAATCTTCAACGAAACTCATTTTTTTTATTTGTTTACCCTTTAACCTTCACGAATTTACTTATCTCTTGTTTGAAATAGTGTAATACTTATAATCTCAAAATAATCTCATTCCCGAGCTTACGTCGATTAAATTTTGACAAAACTTTAACGTACGAAAATGCGGGATGTAACACCTCATTTCCGAGCTTATATCAATTTACTTATGGTGTACTTTCACATACGAAAACATGGGGTGTAACATCATTCCCCCTCCTGGAACATTCGTCCTCGAATGTTGACTGATGCACTTATCATTTCCATAACTTATGTCTTCTGAATACTTTATAACTCGCCTTGCCATTTAGGAAATTGTTCTTTGAATAAATCCAAAGGGCAGGGCATTCCCCCCTTTAGGACTCTTTCTCATACCATGACTTGTGGTCGGAATCCTTTCAATCTCATAACTATTGCTACCTTCTATCATGTAGCTTGTACGACTCTGACCTTGTATATGCGCCTAGGCAGTCTTCCCTCCTCTTTCCTCCAGCTTTTAGCCAATCTCTAAACCTCGCTTTGAGACCATATACAAAGTTATGACAAGATGTCCCTCTGGGCGTCATTAGCTTTACTACATATAAGTAGGCCATACTACACCATAACTCTTACTTCAATTTATCGTTAATAAGGTCCGCTACCAAACTCCAGGTTACTCTCGTTGCTTATCTTATATGCATAAAGCTAAGTCTTTTAACAGGCTTCATTATTGTTCATCTTAAGACTGATGGCCTAATCTCATCTCATACTTTGTAACTTTTATTAATCTATTGTTGATTCACCTCAATGTTGATCTACAATTTACCACTGATAACTTGACCTTTTATGTAACACTGCCGCTAGGGCTCACGTCGCGTCGAGGAACATTTGAAATGATTAGATTGATCCACCTAGGGGCGATACCATGTGATTCATCTTACGTGGGTATTTTAATCCTGTACAATTCATGAAATCCCTTCAAATCATCACTGAATCGAAGTCCCAAACGTCATCCTTCATTTAGCACAATTACACCCTCATTGTACTACCAGGGCAGCATTCCATCTGTTCTAAATGCTGCTAGTCTTAGACTCCTTTGAGTTCATTCAAGCTATACTGAGCTTTCTATAACTTAGAGAAACTATCAGCTCTCTTATTTTCATGAGCTTAATCTAAGGACTTATCCATTCTCGTCACCTTCTCACTTGCCTTTCTTTATCCTTACTCTTGTCTTCCTAAAACCTTGTCGCTCTACCATACTTTAGCTTGCGACCTACACATATCTATTAATACTACTCGCAACCTTCCTTCAACTTGCTTGCACCATAGATTTCCTTATGTTATTCTGAAACATCAAGCGAGACATCACATCGTCTCAAACTCTTCTTTAGTCTCATTGGAGTCACGAACTTATTTCTCGAAATGAGGATATGACTTTATGGCCTATACTCTTTTGTTGCCTCAAGGCCTGTCACCTCTCGTCTTTTCCTTCACTTGACTATAGACTCTGTAATACTATCATCTTTTTGATCTACCGTTGTCATCCACGTATCACATCTTACTCATAATGCTTATATTTATCTGCCTGAATTATAAATACCGATAATCTTCTTTAACTAGGTGCCTCGTACCCTTCTTCACCTTGCTTCTTTTACTCGTTGAAGCTTGTATCTACCTTCTAAATCTCTCGTTGCTTTCTACCATATGGGCGAATAGATATTCATGCCTTAGGGCCACTTTTCCAGAAGCTCACACGTCTTAGTACACATATGATCTACTGGAGACCTTACATTTACTCTACATAAGCATCATGAAAAATCGAGTTCCTCTGACTCAACTCTTCGACAACCATATGCAACCTCTTACCAACTGTCTTTCTGGATGTAGGTATCGTCGTATTATGAATAAGATAGAGTTTAGAAAATTGAGTTCTTACGACTGAACTCTACCACACGATCTAGAATAAGAAGAAAGAGTGATAGTCCTAAATACAATGTAGCCTCATGCTTATAAGTGTGGTGCACAACACACCCATAAAGAAGACTCTACTAGACACGGCTTGTAGACTCCCTAGGACAGAACTACTCTGATGCCACTTTTTTCATGACCCAAATCGATGGGTGTGAATTGCCTAGGTGATAGAATCAATGACACATAGAGTTTTGGAAGCTCCAAGAAAGCCATTTACGAGATCTCAAGCTAAAGATTTGCAGACTAAGGTTGCTGGACTTCAATGGCAAAAAAAGAAGCTTTTACTTGTAGAGGAAGAGTTAAAGCCCAAAGAAGATGAATTGTCCAAGTTTTATAATTATTTAGTAGCCAAAATTGAAGTCCAAGAGGAGGAAGATTGGGTCACCAAATCAGCCCTTGAAGTCCACAAAAGGGGCTCAAAATGAGCTTAAAAGAGGTCCAAAAGGGGGAGTTTCAAAAGGAGCTCAATTGGAGTCCAAACCAATGGCCCAAACAAGTAGTTTTAAGGTCCAAATCTTCCCCAAAGGGATTCCCACCCACCCTCTTATATTTTTGTATATTTTATTCCTTAGCAACCATCCTACCTAATTTTGATGACTTTTGTTACCCCTTAGCAGTCCCCTACCTAATTTTGATGACTTTTGTTACCCCTTAGCAACCCCCAACCTAATTTTAAAAACTTTTACTCCTATAAATAAGGAGTTCTTCTTATTCATTAAACACTTCATTATTGATTAAGAATATCATACTTTGAGAGTTCTTTTTAACCTTTGTTACTTATGCTTTGAGATTTATCTTTCAACCTTTACTTCTTCATAGTTCAAGGTAGTAAGATTACTTCTCTATTGTGATATCTTTGATTCCTTTGGGGTATTCTTAGAAGGCGATTAATACTAGTTATTGATTGTTGTCTCAAGTTACTCTTAAAGCGGTCAAGATTCGAATATATTGTTTTGATTTATTTTAAAGTAAAGGCGTTTGATTTCTTCAATAAATCAAGACGTTGTTGTTTGGATCTTGTCAAGGCTATAGAACATGCGTTCTTGGAAGTTCCTGGAATTCTTTCCTTAAATTTTCCCATATCCTTTATTTTCTGCACTTCAATTCTAGTTGTTCAATTCCTTATTATTATTTCTTCCGTATTTACTTCTCAAATTCTTACTCTAGTTTGGATCTCTGACCCTGTTGTTATCATGTGGTATCAGAGCGGTTCTATCAAGGTTTCATTCTTGATAATTGTGGGGATTTCTTGTATACTAAGAGCAAGAAAAAACAAGTTAAAAAAAAACAAAAATAAATAAAAATAAGTTAAAAAAAGGAATTGCTTGGTCTCGAGGAACCTTCATTTGTATCTAATTTATTTCCAAAAACTATCAAAGAAAACAAGAAAAGGGGATCCCAAATTTTAAAGATAAGACAAAAATTTAATATTTCTTACTCTTTCTAATCTAAATATATAATCAGTTCCTTTTTATTCGTGTCTTGCTTCAACTGAGCCTAATAGTTCTAGGATTTGGTTCTTCTTTTATTAGCTCCCCAAAAATCTGAATTTTACTACTAAGAACTTCATACGAGTTGGGTTTAACTATAGATGTACAAAGTATTTTGTTCAAAGGTTATTTTGAGATGAAAAAACTCGATACTCTTTTGAGGTTAATGGGAAGAAACTCATTCTTGGGCCTTTGACTCCCTCACAAATTTCTAAAGATGAAAAGATTGTTAAAGAGAATATAGAAAAATACTAGAGAGAAAAGAATGAGAGGAGTAAGGGAGTGCATGTTGACATTCCAAGAGAGGAAAAGAAGAGGTTGTCTTGAGTGAAAAGAGTGGAATGTCAAGTGAGGTAAAGAGAGATATTGAGAAAAAAAAAAGAGAAGGCAATGAGATAAAAAAAAGTTTGTGTGGTAGAGAGAGAAAAATAAGAGGGATTGATTGAAGAAAAAGAAAAACTCTTTAGTGAGAGAAAAGAGGCCAAGGGTGAGGAAAACGTTAGTCTTGTGATAAAAACCAAAGAGAGTGTAAGCAAGAAAATATTTTCTTTACTTCCTAACCATTAACTCTTTCTTGTATTAGTTCTTGTGATTTTGTGCAGCCACATGTTGAAAGACCTTTTGAAAGGGGAGGTGAGGCGTAAGAGATGGTAGCAAAGGATCCATTTGGATTCCAACATGAATTTGGCGAAATAAATTCTTGTTGGATGATGGAAGATAAAAGCTTGGTTAAATTCTTTGTTATTGAATCTTTTAACTATTTTGATCCTTATTTACAAGTTTATGACATGGAGTTGCGTAAAAGCATTTCTAAGTTGGAGCCATTGAATAAAAGAATATAAGGTGATGATATTCCATTGGTAAATAAGTCCAAGTATGGTATGTATAATTGGTTTATTCGAATTCTTGGCCGTTCTAGAACACCTACGGTATTTTTGGAGGTAATGAACTATATTCTTATTTCTAACGTTGGTGACTTTATAATTTTTGTGGATGATGATATTTCGATGCATATCAAGTCATTAACTGTAATATCTAAGTTCAAGTGCAAGAGTAATTTACTGTCTTTTGAAATTCAGTATGACATATATGATTATGTATTCCAACTTGGTGCAAAGAGACATTAAATTTATGAGAAGAGGCTTGCGAATGAGTTACATATTTCTTCTTCTCTTATTCAAGTGTCTAATGAGTTTTCATGTGATAATTGCTAGAATGTGATTTTTGTTGTATGATGGGGAATCACTCTTCAAGTCATGTTAGATTGTAAAAGTGTTTGCTACTAGTAAAAAGGATATGCATGATTGTTGTGATGCTTGTGATCAAATACTCTTTCATGTAGAGGAATCCATGAGATTTGTACTTGTAGATAGTTAGCTATATCATAAAAGTATCTTCTTTGATACATATGGTAGAGATACTTATATTAAATGGATGTGTGGTCATTCTTTTATAATTTCTTTGTCATGTATACCTATGGACTACCTTAACGGCAAGATCGAATTGCAAGTTCCATTGCATGGAGCATCTAAGAGATGTTTTTATTGTATTGATCTAGGTAAGCATAAATTTTATTGGGATGGTGATGTCCATATGCCTTATAAGGGAATATTTACACCTATTAGGATTAATTGGGTTAAATTGACACATGGTCACTATCTTATTTTATTCCTACTATTTTTTCTGATTAGTGGATGCCATTTACTAGTGCGTGTTTTCTTTTTCTTGCTAGGTCGAAATTCGAGGACGAATTTTCTTCAAGAAGAGGAGAATGATAGCACCCTAGGAAGCTCAACTCTATTCAAGGACAAGGATGAAGCTTTGGAATCTCAAAGATGGCCTTTAACAAGATGTCAAGCTAAAGAGTTACAAAACAAGGCCATTAGACTTCAAGTGCAAATAAAGAAGTTGTTAATTGGGAGGATGAGCTCAAGGGTAAAGGATTTGAATTGGGTAGGTGATACCATCAAGGACACATAGAGTTTGTAAGCTCCAACAAAACCATTTACGAGATCTCAAGCTAAAGAGTTAAAGACTAAGATTGCTGGACTTCAATGACAAATAAAGAAGCTTTTAATTGTAGAGGAAGAGCTCAAGCCCAAAGGAGATGAATTATCCAAGTTTTACAATTATTTGGTAGCCCAAATTGAAGTCCAACGGGAGGAAGATTGGGTCAATAAATCAGCCCTTGAAGTCCACCAAAAGGGCTCAAAATGAGCTTAAAAGAGGTCCAAAAGGGGGTGTTTCAAAGGGAGCCCAATTGGAGTACAAACCAATGGCCCAAACTAGTAGTTTTAAGGTCCAAATCTGCCCCAAAGGGATTTGGCCGCCCACCCTCTTATATTTTTGTATCTTTTATTTATTAGCAACCACCCTACCTAATTTTGATGACTTTTGTTACCCCTTAGCAGCCTCCTAACTAATTTTGATGACTTTTGTTACCCATTAGCAACTTCCTACCTAATTTTAAGGACTCTTACTCCTATAAACAAGGAGTTCTTCTCATTCATTAGGCACTTCATTATTGATTAAGAATATCATACTTTCAGAGTTCTTTTGAACCTTTGTTACTTATGCTTTGAGATTTATCTTTCAAGCTTTACTTGTTCATAGTTCAAGGTAGTAAGATTACTTCTCTATTATGATATCTTTGATTCCATTGTGGTATTCTTAGAAGGCGATTAATACTAGTTATTGATTGTTGTCTCAAGTTACTCGTAAAGCGATCAAGATCCAAATCTATTGTTTTGATTTGTTTTTAAGTAAAGGCGTTTGATTTCTTCAATAAATCAAGATGTTGTTGCTTGGATCTTGTCAAGACTATAGAACTTGCATTCTTGGAAGTTCCTGGAATTCTTTCCTTGAATTTTCCCATATCCTTTATTTTCTGCACTTCAATTCTAGTTGTTCGATTCCTTATTATTATTGCTTCTGCTTTTACTTCTCAAATTTTTACTCTAGTTTGGATCCCCGACCTTGTTGTTATCAGTCTGGCTTCTGCAAATCAACAACCGCCGAAACCGAAAGCACCTGAATCTGCACACGAGGTGCAGGGTGTAGTGTGAGTACAACTAACTCAATAAGTAATAAATCCATCCTTTGGATTGAAAGTAGTGACAAGTCCAATTATTACGGTCCACTTTCAACATTTAATAGTACGAAAAGTTACAAAAAACATAACGATGATATCTCAGATATTTGTATTCTTTAAGTGAAGGTACAAGAAATTTAGACATGCTTTCAACAAGAATTTAGACATGCTTACAGATTTCACAACAAAATTTAACACATAACAGGGAAGATCCAGCCCAAATGCAAGTAAACACGGCAGATCCAGCCAAAATGTCATAACTACTAGCATTGCGCCCACTGTGGGTGTGCAGACTCCGAAGGGGCCGATCCAGCCCAAGCGCTATAATAAGATAAATCTTGGCTTGAATCAATAAACCTGTTGTGGCGTGCAGCCCAATCCCATAAATACTACTCATAATAGGCCTTCAACCTCACTTAGCAAATAACTTCTCCAATCTCTCAGGCTCACCAAAATCATGATATTCAGCCCACTAATGATGATATGATATAACAAATAAAGTCAATAGAGATTGAAACATAATATGCAAGCAATAACTGTGACTAAGTACAATTTGACAGATTAGGCAACTAGTTTAGCAGCATGGTACGACCACTGTGGGTCCCAATAGTACCATCATATAGCCTAAGCAGGGTTTCTAACATGTTTGACAGCTCAATAGGTAACAACCAGATTTAACAACTATTCAGTTTCATGGAATCGACCAAGTCACAATTCATACGGTGTACACCTACATGCCTATCACTTAGCACATGCGTCACATCAACACTAATCACATAATACAAAATTCGAGATTTCACAACCTCAGAACCAAACTTAGAAGTATTACTTACCTCTGACCGTGCAAATCTCTACTCCAGCACGCCCTTGCCTCAAGAATCGACCTCCAAATGCCTTGAATCTAGCAACAATTAGTTTCATACAATCAACACGAGCTAAAGGAAAAAATTTCATATGAAATTACTAAGCTTTTAATTAAAAGTCAAAAAGTCCACTCAAAAGCCGGCCCTTGGGTTCACGTCTCGGAATCCAATAAAAGTCACAAAACTCGGAGCCCATTCAACCATGAGTCCAGCCATAACAAATTTACCAAAATCCAATACCAAATCGACACCCAAATCCCCAATTTAAATTCTCCAAATCCCTAGCCTCAAACCCCCAAATTACACCTCAAAACCACACAATCTAGGTGGGAAATTCAATGGCGAAACATAAATATTGAACAAATTTAACCACAAGTGACTTACCTCAAGAAACCCCTCGAAAATCCTTTCATAAATCGCCTTAGACCGAGCTTGAAATGTTTAAAATGATGAAAAATCACGGAACCCTCATTTTTAAAACACTGTCAGGCCTCCTCGCACGTGCGACAACTTATCCGCTTCTGCGGTATCACAGAAGCACTCCATTTCCCGCTTCTGCGGTTTCCTCCGCTCCTGTGAACCATAAGAGCGCACCAGCGGACTCGTTTCTACGAGCCACATGATGACTTCTGCGGACCCAGCCCCCGTCTCCATTTCCGCTTCTGAGCTCCATCCTTCGCACCGACTCCGCAGGTGCAGTCAATCTCTTCGCACCTGCGAGCACTGCCCAGCTCCACTCTTGGCCGCTTCTACGCAACACAGCTCGCACATCCAATCAAAGCTCGCAGGTGCGATTATACCAGCAGACTCCCACCTTCAGCAATCTTCCAAACTCCAAATTCGATCTGTTAATCATCCGAACTCCACCCAAGGCCTTTAGGACCTCAACCAATTATACTAACAAGTCCTAAAACACGATACGAACTTAGTCGAGCCCTCAAATCACATCAAACAACATGAAAAACATGAATCGCACCCCAGTTCAAGCCTATTGAAACTAAGGAAATTCCAACTTCTACAAACTACGCCGAAACTTATCAAATCACATCCGATTGACCTCAAATTTTGCACACAAGTCATAAATGACACCACAGACCTACTCCAACTCCCGGAACCCCAATCCGAGCATGGTATCCACAATGTCCACTCTTGGTCAAACTTCCAAATTTCCAACTTTCGCCATTTCAAGCCTAATTCTACTACGCACCTCCAAATCACAATCCGGACACGCTCCTAAGTCCAAAATCACCCAACGGAGCTAACGGAACCATCAAAACTCCATTCCGGAGTCGTCTACACCTAATTCCACATTCGTTCAACCTTTTCAACTTAAGCTTTCATCCTTGAGACTAAGTTTCTCAACTCATTCCGAAACCTCCCCGAACCCGAACCAACTACCCCGACAAGTCACATAACAATTGTGAAGCAAAACAAATGAGCAGTAAATAGGGGAACGAGGATATAACTCTCGAAATGACCGGTCGGGTCGTTATATCCTCCCCCTCTTAAACAAACGTTTGTCCTCAAACGTGTGTAGAAATGTACCTAGAGTGTCAAATAGGTGTGGATATTTGCTCCGCATCTCCCGTTCGATCTCCCAAGTAGCCTTCCCAACTGGCTGACTTCTCCACTGCACCTTCCCTGAAGTTATGTTCTTTGACCTCAACTTTCGAACTTGCCGATCCAAAATGGCCACCGGCTCCACATCATAAGTCAAATCACCATCCAGCTGAACCGTGCTGAAATCCAAAACATGAGACGGATTGCCGACATACTTCTGGAGCATAGAAACATAAAACACTGGATGCATACTCGACAAACTAGGTGGATAGGCAAGCTTGTAAGCCACCTCTCCAATCCTCTGAAGTACCTAAAATGGCCCAATACATCGAGGGCTCAACTTTCCCTTCTTTCCAAACCTCATAACACCCTTCAT
The DNA here is from genome assembly GCA_000715115.1 of Nicotiana otophora. Taxonomy (NCBI): domain Eukaryota; kingdom Viridiplantae; phylum Streptophyta; class Magnoliopsida; order Solanales; family Solanaceae; genus Nicotiana; species Nicotiana otophora. The sequence continues at coordinate 26,567 of AWOL01S0019298.1, read as the reverse complement.
GGGTGAAACCTTGAGCAGTACCTTCTCCCCAACAATGAAAGCAACATCCCGAACCTTCTTATTGGCATAACTCTTCTATCTAGACTGCGCTGTGCGAAGCCGATCTTGGATCAATTTAACATTGTCCAAAGTATCCTGACCCAAGTAAGTACCCAATAGCCTACCCTCCCTAGGCTAAAACCAACCCACCGGAGATCAACACTTTCTACCATACAAAGCCTCATACGGAGCCATCTGAATGCTCGACTGGTAGCTGTTGTTATAGGCAAACACCGCGAGCGACAGAAACGGATCCCAAGAACCCTAAAAATAAATGACACAAGCACGTAACATGTCCTCCAATATCTAAATAGTGCGCTGAGACTGTCCGTCCGTCTGAGGGTGGATGTTGTACTCAACTCAACCTGGGTGCCCAACTCTCGCTGTACCGCTCTCCAAAAAAATACAATGTAAACTGCGTGCCCCGATCTGAAATGATGGGCACTGGCACACCGTGAAGACGAACAATCTCGCGGATGTAAATCTCAGCCAACCACTTCGAAGAATAAGTAGTCCCAACTAGAATGAAGTGCACAGACTTGGTCAGCCGATCCATAATCACCCAAATAGCATCGAACTTCCTTGAAGTTCGTGGGAGCCTAACTACAAAGTCCATGGTGATCCGCTCCCATTTCCACTATGGAATCTCTAGCCTCTGAAGCAACCCACATGGTCTCTGATGCTCATACTTCACCTGTTAATAGTTAAGGCACCGAGCTACAAACCCCACTATATCCTTCTTCATTCTTCTCCACCAATAGTGCTGCCTCAAGTCCTGGTACATCTTTGTGGCACCCAAATGAATGGAATACCGCGAACTGTGGGCCCCTCAAGAATCAACTCATGTAGCCCATCCACATTAGGCACACAAATCAAACCATGCATCCTCAATACCTCATTATACCCAATAGTAACATTTCTGGCATCACCGTGCTGAATTGTGTCCTTAAGGACAAGCAAATGGGTATCATCATATTGTCGCTCTCTGATGCGATCATATAAGGAAGACCAAGAAACCACACAAGCTAGAACCCGGCTGGGCTCCGAAACATCTAATCTCACAAACTGGTTGGCCAAGGACTGAACATCAACTACAATTGGTCTTTCACCAATAGGAATGAATGCAAGGCTACCCATACTCACTGCCTTTCTACTCAAGGCATCGGCTACCATATTGGCCTTCCCGAAATGATATAGAATAAAGATATCATAGTCCGTAGCAGCTCCAACCATCTACGCTGCCTCAAATTTAGATCCTTTTGTTTGAACAAGTGCTGAAGACTCTGATGATCCGTAAATACCTCACAAGACACACCGTAGAGATAATACCTCCAAATCTTCAATACATGAACGATGGAAACTAACTCCAAATCATAAACAGGGTAGTTCTTCTCATGGGGCTTTAATTGACGCAAAGCATAAGCAATCACTCTACCTCTCTACATCAAGACACACCCGATACCGATCCGCAAAGCATCACAATACACTGTATAAGAGCCTGAAGCTGAAGGCAAAACTAGAACTGGAGTTGTGGTCAAGGTAGTCTTGAGCTTCTCAAAGCTCTCTTCACACTCATCCGGCCACCTGAAAGTAGCACCCTTTTGGGTCAATATGGTCAAGGGCATGCAATAGACAAGAAACCCTCCACGAAGCGACGATAATAACCAGCCAAGCCAAGAAAGCTCCAAATGTCCGTTGCTGAGGACAATCTGGGCCAACTCTGAATCGCCTCAATCTTCTTCGGATCCACCTGAATCTCTTCACTGGACACCATGTGCCCCAAGAATGCCACTGGACCATGCCAAAACACGTATTTGGAGAACTTGGCATAAAGTTTCTCCTCCCTCAAGTGTTGTAACACAATCCTTAAATGATGGGCATGCTCCTCCTGGCTACGAGAGTACACCAGGATATCATCAATGAATACTATGACAAACAAGTCGAGATAAGGCTGAAACACACCGTTTATCAGATGCATGAATGTTGTTGTGGCATTACTCAGCCCAAAAGACATCATAAGGAACTCATAATGACCATAACGGGTCCTGAATGCTGTCTTTAGAATATCTGAGTCCTGAATCTTCAACTGGTGATACCCAGACCTCAAATCAATCTTAAAGAATACCCTCGAAGCTAGTCAACTAGATCATCAATGCGTGGCAAAGGATATTTGTTCTTGATGGTTACTTTGTTCAACTGCCTATAGTCGATGCACATCCGCATAGTTCCATCCTTCTTCTTCACAAACAGAACTGGTGCACCCCAAGGAGACACACTAGGCCTAATAAACCCCTAATCAAGACATTCCTGAAGCTATTCTTTCAATTCCTTCTACTCAGTTGGTGCCATAAGATACAGAGGAATAGAAATGGGATGATTGCCCGGCACCAAGTCAATACCTAAGTTAATATCCTTTTCGGGAGGCATGCTCGACAGATCTGCAGGAAACACATCTGGAAAATCTCGTACCACCGAAATAGAATCAATAGTAGGAGTATCAGCACCAACATCCCTCACAAAGGCCAAATAAGATAAACAACCCTTCCCAACCATCCGTTGGGTCTTCAAATATGAGATCACTCTACTGGGAACATATTCTAGAGAACCTCTCCGCTCAATCCTTGGCAACCCCAGCATCGCCAACGTCATGGTCTTAGTGTCACGCCCCAAACTCGGAGAGCGCGACTGGCACTCAACCAAGAGAACCCGGCCGAGCAAGCCTGTTAGATTTCTTTCTACCCAAACTCATCCATGAATAAATAGGAGATGTACTCCATTAATCAAACACTAAAAAGATTTTATTAACAACTTCTATTTTATTCCCATTAGCAACTTCATTCATAATTTCTAAAATATTACGAGTTTATAGAATTAATGAAAAATATGATTTCCAAATACCAACATTTCTAGTTCAATTTCCAACATCAATCACAACCCACAACCTATCTACGAAGCCTCTAAATTGTCACGACCCAAACCGATGGGCCGCAATGGGTGCCTGAGTTCTACCTGTTGAATACCCCTGAGCATGCGACTAATATATGAAAATGAATAACATCTGCTGAATTACGAGAATATCATACATGAGGGAAATCTACCCAAAAGACATATGTACATATACCTGCAGAATACGTAAGGCGAGCCGACAAGGCCACATACTATCCAACTATACATAACTGTCTACAAACCTCTAATAGAATATACAACTGTACAAGGACGGGACTGGGCCACATCATACCCATATATGTATACAAGCATATCGTACCACAATCAAAAGTAGCTCTGGATCAAATGGAGCACACCAACTCTCGGTGATCAAGGATCCTAAGAAGGGGGACCGTTTTCTTGTCTACCTGCACCTGCGGGCATGCAACGTAGGCCCCGAGAAATAGGGCGTCAGTATGAATAATGTACTGAGTATGTAAGGCATAAAAATCAGTACATAACAGACATAGATAAAACATTGAATAAAAAATTTCGCCTGTAAGTATAAATCACTTTGTAAATCCTGTAACATTTATAATACCATGCACGTGCATATAAATGTCGTTCCATGCATAGGTATAGGTGTACACAACATCATCAAGCCTCTGAGGGCATCCCATCATATCCTCTCGGCCACTGTGGGCAAAATCATCATATGTACCAGCTGATCAGGTAGTGGTACGTATATAACGCCGTAACTTTTTCCCATATCCCATGTATATATAATATACGTGTATATAACGCCATCTGGTTATGAGTTAATGTACATATATAAATGAATGAAATGCATATGAAATACATCAATAAAATCTGTCGGAACGTCATAGGACCATTATGCCTCTGATTAATATCATGAAATAAACTTTATCAACTTACGTATTTTCTGAGACCCATGAACAGATGATAGAATAATAGGACACATGGGGAATCAAGGATATAAGCATCTCTAGAATTTCTATGAGTAAAGTCACTTATGGAAGTTGTGTATTTGCTCATTTTGTTTGTACCGTATGGATCATGCCAAAAAGAAAGAAGGGATAGCCTTAACATACCCGAGTCGATTCTCTTGACAAAGATTACACCGTACTCCCTTAAAATTGCAAAATCTCACTTTAATTTGAATTGTTGAAGGTCTTGGGCGTTGCTTATATGACTTTCGTTTGTAACACACAACATTTACATTTGAATCCTCATCAGATGCCTATGAGAATGAGTTTGTGATTCATGTTGCTTATCCATCCATGTCTCTTAAGTTAGAGATATATTTTATGCATGGATGTGCAGCCACCACATAATCCATAATGATTTAAATCTTGCCACCTATTCTACAATGACTTAAGAATCATAAGGTTTGGGGGCTTCCACGTAATTCCCTTGTCGGGGGGATTTAATATTTATCTAGTAATCTTTAATTAATTAGGTAATATTCCATTACCCAATAATTAACCAATTACCCACATAATTAAGAATTATCTCAACTTAGTTAAAATACTATTTACTTTTAACATACCTTATACACCTTACTATCATAGTCATGTAGTACCTTGTATGACACTAGTCCATAAATACCGGGTATTGTAGATCGGACCGTATTCTATCCCATATCGACAAACTTTGAACAAACTCACTTTCTTTGATTCGTTTACACTTTAACCTCCACGGCACTTATTTATCACTTGTTATAAATAGCATAAATTCTTATAACCTCAAGATAATCTCATCCCCGAGTCTACGTCGATTAAATTAAGACAAAACTTTTACGTACGAAATGCGGGATATAACATCCTTCCCCCCCTTAATTCCCCGGGATTTATATAAATTTTGGCAAAGTCACCATTGTAATAATACTACTACCAACTCTTCCTGTATAAACTCAATAAGTTAATGCCACATAGGACCACAATCATCGATAACGACAATGGCCTCACACGACCAATGACAATAACTAACACAAGAATCCATACACGTAAATTAAGGTTGTGATGTCTCAGTCAGACCCTTCTTTGGAAGAGGAAATAAGTGAGGATATCTAAACTTCATGTCTTCTTCAGCCTCCCAAGTCATTTATTCCACATTATTGTTTTTCCAATGTACTTTCACCAAAGCTACGTCTTTAGTTCTCAATCTCCGAACCTTCTTTCTAATATAGCAATGGGAATTTCTTCATATGATAGTTGCTCTGTGACCTGAACGTCGTCAAGTTACATGATTCTAGAAGGATCTCCGATACATTTACGGAGCATAGACACATGAAAGACTGGATGTACATACTCCAAGTCCGAAGGCAAGTCTAGCTCATATGCTACCTGGCCTAACTTGCGTATGATCCTATATAGCCCAATGTATTGAGGGCTAAGTTTTCCTTTCTTACCAAACCTCATAACACCTTTCATCGATTTTACCTTTAGGAATACCCAGTCGTCAACCTGAAACTCCAAGTTCCGTCGTCGATTAACCGCATAAGACTTCTAATGGCTTTGAGCTGCTAATAGCCTTTCATGTATAAGCTTAACTTTCTCGATTGCCTGTTGTACCAATTTTGGTCCTACTAATGTTGTTTCCCCAACATCGAACCAACTGTAACACTCCAGAAAATTTCAAAGTACTTAAGTGTAAAGCCCGGTAAAATTTTCAAAGAAAATAATATTTTATGGTGCCGGACTAGGCTTACGTGTTTAAGGATTGTAGAAATTCTTCGCGGCGAGCATGTTCGCCGCAACTCGGACTTTTTGGGTTGAACAATGCACCGAAAAGTAAAGAAAAATGTTTGGCGGAAAAGTGCATTTCTGCAGTCCATTATACGACCGCATAACCACTCTACGGACCGCATAATGGCCGCAGAGTGAGGCAGTTAATTGGGTCTGTTGGAAGCAACTATGCGGTCGACTATGCGACCGCATAACTGTTGGCTATTTTGTAACCAATTATGCGATCGATATGCGGTCCGCATATCGGTTATGCGATCGCATACGTTATTCCGGAGCTCCATTTTTGGGTTTTTAAAACCCGACTCTATTTCATTAAATACACCTTTTTTGGGTCATTGTTGAGCTATTATCTGACATCTTAGAGTGAGAGAGAGTGCCTTAGAGTGAGAAGGTGTTCTCCAATATTTGTCCTTCAATTCTTGCCCAAGTTTTGGAAGATTAAAAAGGGAAACTCACTAGGTCTTCATCCTAGAGGTAAGATTCTACACCCTAACCCTCAATTTCGAATTTTGTGTAGAAATAAATAATAAGCAAGATAATTTCTGGACAAGAGGATTATTTTACATGCATGTGTTATCAAAGGATGTAGGAAGATGGTTGAGCTAAAAATGGTAAAGATTGGGTTGTGGGATGATGGAATCCTCCATAAAAAGGGCCTTGAAACCTTAATGCACACCTAGTGTTTGATAAAATGCTCAAATGAGCTAGAACCATAATCCTCTTCC
>AWOL01S0019298.1:0-19886 GCA_000715115.1 Nicotiana otophora | reverse complement strand
GAATTCTCATTATCCTTGTAAGTTCCGAGATGTTGATTATAAATCGAGTATTCCGATAAGTTTTGTGATGAAGATATATGTTCAATTCGTATTTCAAATGCTCTTATCATATTGCATCATAAATTGAGGAAGTGTCCCAAACTATGGATTACGTATCCACATGTTATAATTTCTAGTCGTGATTTATGTGGAAATTATTATGCCAATTTGTGTAGAGATTGCGATTGTGATACACCTCCACCCGCATACATTGGGGTGAGGCGGTATGACCGCTTTGTGTGGGGATTATGGTATAGAGATTGGGATTGTGACACACCTCCACCCGCATATATATTGGGGTGAGGCGGCATGACAGCTTTGTGTAGGGATTATGATATTGTGGGACTCCACCTCCACCCGCTTACATTGGGGTGAGGCGGTACGACCGCTTTGTGTATGGTTTTGGTATTGTTGTGGTACCACCACCCGCATACATTGGGGTGAGGCGGCATAGCCACTTTGTGTTGGTATTGGTATCATTGATGCATTTCCACCCGCATACATTTGGGTGAGGCAGCAGGGCCACTTGATTAGAGTTGTGGTATTGTACGTACACCTCCACATGCATACATCGGGTGAGGCGGCGGGGCCGCTTTGTGTGAAGATGGTTATAGAGGACCTCATCTTAAATCCTATAAATGTTGTTGTTAGATTTTAATAAGCTTGCTATGGTTGAGACAGCTATATATATTATTCTATTGATGCACTGGTTCATCATAATTATCTTGTATTCCTAAATTCTTAAATTGGTGTTTAGTTTTCATACTAGTACTATTCGATGGTTATAACGTCCCTTTTGCCGGGGACACTGCATCTTTAAATAGATGCAGGTGGTTCCACAGTAGGAGACATTATTCAGTAATAGCAGTACACCTTCTTCCCAGTTGCCTTGGTGAGCATCACTTCATCTCGGGGTCATGTATCTTTTGTTCTTTATGTATTATGGTTGAGGTATAGCCGGGGCCTTGTTGCCGGCATTATCATTGTACTCTTCTTTATCTATAGAGGCTCCGTAGACATAGTGAGGGTTGTGTATTGGTGTTGGGAAAGACAAACTATGCTATGTTGTGGTTGTATTACTTGTCCATTTGAGACTTTAAAAATGGTGAAACTTATGGTAAGAAATTGGTAACTGCAGCCACGGCCACTTTATTGTTTAATTAAGGAAAACATATATTCTCTTTATTCATGAATGAGTTTGGGTAGAAGAAATCTAACAGGCTTGCTTGGTCAGGTTCATTCGATTGAGCGCATGTCGTGCTCCATAGTTTTGGGGCGTGACACCAACCTATAGGCGACCTATACTTCCGTCAGTATAGAGCTTCGTATGGAGCCATCTGAATACTGGAATGGTAGAGATTATTATATGCAAACTCAATAAGCGGCAGATGATCATCCCAGTAACATATCCTTAAGTGTCTGAATAGTACGCCCAGCCGGTCTATCTGTCTAGGGATGAAATGTTGTACTAAGACTTACCTGAGTCCAGAATCCTCTTTGGAAGGACCTCCAAAATTTAGCTGTAAATTGAGCTCCTCTATCCGAGATAATTGATACAGGGACACCGTGCAGTCTTACTATCTCCTTGATATAAAGCCTTGCATAATCCTTTGTGGAATATGTAGTCCTAACGGGCAGAAAATGGGCTGATTTTGTAAGCCTATCAACAATCACCCATATAGAATCGAACTTATGCTGGGTACGAGGTAAGCCTACGATGAAATCCATATTGATTACTTCCCATTTCCAAGTCGGAATCTCCATAGCCTGGAATAATCCACCGGGTTTTTTATGCTCAATCTTAACCTGCTGATAGTTAGGGCACTGAGCAAAAAACTCCGCTATATCCTTTTTCATTCCATCCCACCAATATACTTCCCTGATATCATGATACATCTTTGTCGCTCCTGGATGGATAGAATAACGAGAATAGTGAGTTTCTCCCATAACCTACCGACGCAGCCCTGCAACATTAGGGATACATAATCGTCCTCGATATCTGAGAAACCCATCTCCTGTAATTTCACACGGTGTCTTCTCCTTCTGAGGGGTGGTATCCCTATAATGAACTAACACAGGATCCTCATACTAGCGTTCCTTTACTTCAGTTACTAAAGAGGATGTTGATGTATCCTGAATGGTAATTACAATATTACCTGAGTCTAGTAACCGAACTCCAAGACTAGCTAGCTGATGGATCTCATGGGCTATTCCTCTCTTCTCTGGCTATAAATATGACAGGCTACCCATAGATCTACGGCCGAGGGCATCGGCTACCATGTTCGCCTTCCCCAGATGGTATAAAATATCAACGCCATAATCTTTAAGTAGCTCCAATCATCTCCTTTGACGTAAATTCAATTTCGTTTGCTTGAAGATAAACTGGAGGCTCTTATGATCCGTATAGATATCAACATGAATGACATACAAGTAATGCCTCCACATCTTTAGTGCATGAATCACTGTGGCTAACTCTAAATCATAGGTCGGGTAATTTTTCTCGTGCTTTCTTAGTTGTCTAGAAGCATAAGCTACAAACTTACCGTGCATCAGTACACAACCCAACCCAATGCCCGAGGCGTCACAATAGATAACATAACTATCGATCCCTTTTGGGAGCGTTAGAACCGGTGATGAAGTTAATCTTTCCTTCAATGCATGAAAACTCCATTCGCAAGCATCAGTCCATTGAAAGTTTGCTCCCTTATGAGTCAACTTTGTCAAAGGTGCTGAAAGGGAAGAAACTCCCTCTACAAATCTCCTGTAATAACCTGCCAAACCGAGAAAGCTACGAACCTCCGTCGGTGTCGTGGGTCTCGGCCAAGTCTTTACTGGCTCAATATTTTCTGTATCAACCCGGATACCTTCACCCGAAATGATATGCCCAAGGAAAGCTACAGAGTTCAACCAGAATTCACATTTAGAGAATTTTGCATACAACTTCCCTTTTTGTAGAACTCTTAGTACAATACGCAAATGATCTGCATGCTCAACCTCTGAACGAGAATACACCAATATATCATCAATAAATACAATTATGAATAGATCTAAAAAGGGTCTGAACACATGGTTCATTAAATCCATGAATACTGCTGGGGCATTGGTCAAACCGAACGACATAACACGAAACTCAAAGTGCCCGTATCTGGTCCTGAATGTTGTCTTCGGAATATCTTTCTCCTTAACCCTTACGTGATGGTACTGAACCTCAAGTATATCTTTGAGAAACACTTGGCACCTTGCAACTGATCAAATAAATCATCAATCCTCGGGAGCGGGTACTTATTCTTGATCGTCACCTTATTCAACTGTCTATAATCAATACACATCTGTAAGGAACCATCTTTCTTCCTCAAAAATAACATAGGTGCTCCCCACAGTGATGTACTAGGTCTGATAAAGCCCTTTTCAAGCAAATCCTTTAGTTGTTCCTTCAACTCTTTCAGCTCTGCGGGGGCCATTCTATAGGGAGGAATAGATATTGGATGAGTATCTGGTAGTAGGTCAATAGCAAACTCAATTTTTTGCTCTAGCGGAAGACCCGGAAGCTCATCGGGAAACTCATTAACCACAGGGATTGACTGAATGGTTGGTGACTCTACTTCCACATCCCGAACCCGAACTAAGTGATAAATACAGCCCTTTCTGATCATCTTCCTTACCTTGAGATAGGATATAAATTTACCTCTCGGCGATGTCGTATTACCTTTCCATTCCAAAATAGGCTCCCCTGCAAATTGGAATCGGACCATCTTTGATCTACAATCAATGTTGGCATGACAAGAAGCCAACCAATCCATACCCATTATAACATCAAATTCTACCATATCTAACTCGATTAGGTCCGCAACAGTATATCGACTATGAACTACTTTATACAACCTCTATATACTCGCTTAGCTATTACTGAGTCCCCGACAGGTGTAGACACCTCAAAAGGTTTAACTATTTCACGTTTTATTCCAAACTTACTAACAACCAATGGAGTAACATATGATAAGGTAGAACCTGAGTCAATCAATGCATATACATCATATGAGGAGACTGATAATATACCTGTATTAACATCAGGCGATGACTCCTGATCCTGTCGTCTTGCGAACGCATAAATGCGGTTTTGAGGACCGCTCGAGGTAGATGCTCTGCCTCTGCCTCTACCACGACTCATTGGTGCTTGTGAACTTTACCCGGGGGGGCGTACTGATGATGACGAACCAGCTACAGATCCCGCTGGTTGAGCTATGCTTGCATCACCTCTCATCGGACAATCCCTCATAACATGGCCCGGATAACCACAAGTATAACAAATACCTAACCCTATACGACACTGCCCCGCATGCTGCTTACCACATTGAGCACATCGTGGCAAGGTCGGCCTCATCTGACTTGAGTCACCCCTATACTAAGAAACTGAGGCCCTAAAATTCTGACCAGGCCCTGAATATGTGGAATGATCAAATCTCTTACCACCAAACTGAGGGGGGTATGCTAGCCGACGGCTGGGCTGGATACCTCGGGTATTGTGGTCTCTGACCACCGCGAAACTAACCAGAAGGAACTAAAGACATTGCTCTCTTATTCTTGGCCCTATCATGCTCACGATTGGCCCTCTGCTTTTGCTTACGCTCCTCTACACCCTGAGCATATTCCTGAATACAAGAAATATCCATGTTTACCTAAAGTGAGACCGACATACAATCGTTAAGCAAGTGGGGCTCTAACCCTATCACGAACGAGTGAACCCGATCCTCCATCTTAGATGAAATAGTGGGAGCATGACTAGCCAACGAATCAAACTGAAGGTTGTAATCCCGAACACTCATGTTACCCTACCAAAGGCTCAAGAACCTATCCACTTTGGCCCGTCTAAGCTCTGGTGGCAGATAATGACGAAGAAAGCCTATGTAAACTCCTGACACACTGCTGGAGGGGCATCCTCACCTATGGACAACTCCCAAGACTCGTACTAATTAAATGCAACATCCTGAAGTCTATAGGAAGCTAGCTCAACTGACTCAGTTACAGTGTCCTTCATTACCTCAAAGTACTATACATTATATCTATAAATACCCGAGGGTCTTCGTTTGGTTCCGCCCCAGTGAATACTGGTGGGTCCAAACTAATAAAATCACGAACCCTCGCACTAACGGACCTATCTGCATGACCAATACCAACTTCCTGATGCCGAGCCTGTGTGGCTACTAATCAAGTTAATAGCTGAATAGCATCTCTCATCTCCTGACCTGGTGCATCTGGCTGAGGGGCTGAACGCATAGGGGTGGACGCTGGAGCTGGTGCCCCTCAGAGCTCTTCTGGAGAGGGCGGGGTATGTGAAGTCTGATATGGAATCTCACTATGAGACTCTCCCCAAGCCCTAGTAACTCGTGGCACTCGACTAGTAGTCTCACCAACCACAGACTTTCCCTTCTGGGCGGCTGTAGTCTTCGGAGGGATTGCTGAAAACATGACATATTATTAGAATCATGAATTCTTATATAGCAAGATCTAAGATAAGAAGAGAGGATAACATCCTATATGCCCTGTAGCCTCCAGTCTATAAGTGTGGTGCACAACACACATATAAACAAGACTCTACTAGACATGGTTTGTAGACAACCCTAGGACAGAACTGCTCTGATACCACTTTTGTCACGACCCAAATCGATGGGCCGTGACAGGTGCACGAGTTCTACCTGTTGAACACACCTGAGCATACGACTAATTTATGAAAATGAATAACATCTGCTGAATTATGAGAATATCATACATGAGGGAAATCTTCCCAAAAGTCATATGTACATATACATGCAGAATACGTAGGGCGAGCCGACAAGGCCATATACTATCCAACTATACATAACTATCTACAGACCTCTAATAGAATATACAACTGTATAAGGACAGGACTGGGCCACGTCATACCCATATATGTATACAAGCATATCATACCACAATCAAAAGCAGCTCCAGATCAAATGGAGCACGCAAACTCTTGCTGATCAAGGATCCTAAGAAGGGGGACCGTCTGCTTGTCTACCTACACCTGCGGGCATGAAACGCAGGCCCCGGGAAAAAGGGCGTCATTACGAATAATATGCTGAGTATGTAAGGCATAAAAATCAGTACATAACAGACATAGATGAAACATGGAATAAAGAATTCCGCCTGTAAGTATAAATCACTTTGTAAATTCTGAAACATTTATAATGTCATGCACGTGCGTATAAATGTCATGTCATGCATAGGTATAGGTGTACACAATATTATCAAGCCTTTGAGGGCATCCCATCATATCATCTCGGCCACTGTGGGGAAAATCATCACATGTACCAGCTGATCAGGTGGTGGTGCGTATATAACGCCGTAACATTTTTCCATATCCCATATACATATAATATACGCATATATAATACCATATGGTCATGGGTCATTGTACATGTATAAATGAATGAAGTGCATATGAAATACGTCAATAACATCTCTCGAAACGTCATAGGACCATTATCCCTCTGATTAATATCATGAAATAAACTTTATCAACTTACGTATTTTCTGAGACCCATTAACAAATAATAGAATAATAGGATACATGGGGAATCAAAGACATAAGTATCTCTAGAATTTCTATGAGTAGAGTCACTTATGAAAGTTGTGCATTTGCTCATTTCGTTTGTACCATATGGATCATGCCAAGAAGAAAGAAGGGATATCCTTAACATACCTAAGTCGATTCTCTTGAGAAAGATTACACTGTACTCCCTTAAAATTGCAAAATCTCACTTTAATTTGAATTGTTGAAGGTCTTAGGCGTTGCTTATATGACTTTCGTTTGTAACACACAACATTTGCATTTGAATCCTCATCAGATGCCTATGAGAATGAGTTTGTGATTCACGCTGCTTATCCATCCATGTCTCTTAAGTTAGAGATATATTTTATGCATGGATGTGCAACCACCACATAATCCATAATGATTTAAATCTTACCACCTATTCTACAATGACTTAAGAGTCATAAGGTTTGGGGGCTTCCACGTAATTCCCTTGTTGGGGGGATTTAATCTTTATCCAGTAATCTTTAATTAATTAGGTAATATCCCATTACCCAATAATTAACCAATTACCCACATAATTAAGAATTATCTCAACTTACTTAAAATAATATTCACTTTTAACATACCTTATACACCTTACTATCATAGTCATGTAGTACCTTGTATGGCACTAGTCCATAGATATCGGGTATTGTAGATCGGACCGTATTCTATCCCATATTGACAAACTTTGAACAAACTCACTTTCTTTGATTCGTTTACCCTTTAATCTCCATGGTACTTACTTATCACTTGTTATAAATAGCATAAATTCTTATAACCTCAAGATAATCTCATACCCAAGTCTACGCCGATTAACTTATGACGAAACGTTTACGTACAAAACGCGGGATATAACATAAGTACAATAGAAGCATAATATTGAAATGTCGGCAACAAGGCCCCGACTATACCTCAAAACACAGTACATGAGAAACAAAAGATACATGACCCCGAAATGAAGTGGGGCTCACCAAATTAGATGAAAAGAGTGTACTGCTATCACTGATCAATGCCGCCTACTGTAGAACCATCTGCATCCATTAAAGATGCAGCGGCCCCCGCAAAAGAGATGTTAGTACTGTCGAATAGCACTACTTTTAACACACTTTATACATTTTACTATCATGGTCATGTGGTATCTTGTATGGTACTAGTCCATAAATACGAGGTATTATAGCTTGGACCGTATTTTATCTCAAAATGTCAAACTTCGACGAAACTCATTTTCTTCAACTCGTTAACCCTCTGACCTTCATGGTTTTACTTATCACTTGTTATAAATAGCATAATACTTATAACCTCAAAATAATCTTGTCCTTGAACTAATGTTAATTATCTTACGACAAATCCAACGTGCAATACTACGGGGTGTAACATCGACGTAATACTGTGAGGTGTAACATCATTCCCCCCTTTGGAACATTCTTCCTCGAATGTTGACTGATGCACTTATCGGTCTCATAACCGGATAGCTCTTACGAATGGTTTTAATAATGTCCTTGTTATTTAGGCAACTATTATGTGAATAAATCCAAAGTCCATGGCATTCTTACCTTTAGGCCTCTTTCTCACACTACGGCTCGTGGTCAAAATTCTTCCAATCTCGTAACTGTTGCTACCTTCTGTCATGGAGCCTGTACGACTTTTTCCTTGTATGTGCACCTATGCGACTCTTCCCTCCAGCTTTTATCCAATCTCTAGGCCCCACTTTGGGAACATATACAGAACTTGACAAGATGTCCCTCTAGGCATCTATAGGTGTACTGAAGTTCTTCGCTCGGTACTTTGTCGAACTTATGACTATTGCTATATCTTGTTTAATAGACCTAGTTATCTATCAGTGTGACTTTGCTACATCTAGGTAGGACATACTATACCATAACTCTTACTTCGATTTATCGTTGCTGAGGTCTGCTACCAAACTCCAGGTTACTCTCTCGTTGCTTATCCTATATGTATAAATCTAAGTCCTTTAATGCTTCTTCATTACTGTTCATCTTAAGAATGATGGACTAATCTCATCTCATACTTTGTAACTTTTATCAATCTATTGTTGATTCACCTCAATGTGGATCTACAATCTACCACTGGTAACTTGAAACCTCTTATGTAATACATCATCACTAGGGTTTACGTCTCATCAGGGAATATCTGAAGTGACTTGCCTAATCCACCTAGGGGCGATACTATACTTCAATAACCGTATTTCATAGCATCCCAACATGATTCATCTTATGGGGGAGGGGGGGTATTCTAATCCTGTGTCGTTCGTGAAATCCTTTTTTTTTTTCAAATTATTACTCAATAGAAGGCCCAGACGTCATCCTTTATCTATCACAATTACACCCTTATTCTACTACCAGGGCAGCATTCCATCTCTTCTAAATGCCATTAGTCTTAGACTCCTTTGAGTTCATTCAGGCTATACCGAGATTTTTATAACTTAGAGAATGGGCTTAATCCCGAGGATTTATCCATTCTCGTCACCTTCTCACTCGCCTTTCTTTATCTTTACTAATGACTTCCTAAAACCTTGTCGCTCTACCATACTTTAGCTTGCGACCTACCATATCTATTTATACTACTCGCAACCTTCCTTCAACTTGCTTTCAGCATAGATTTCCTTGTGTTATTGTGAGACATCACATCGTCTTTACCTCTTCTTTACTTTCTTAACTAGACTTCTCAATACTTAGAAACCATAGGATGGAAGATATGCCACTGACGACGCCGCGATCATTCCTGGATACTGAATCCTAGCGCTTCTAGCCTTCTATCTGGAGTATGCACTATTCACAACCTTTTGCACTTGAGTATCTAGTACGTTTTTCACCTTTACCTTACTTACCTTAAATTCCTCACATCTTCTATCTTTTTCATAACCTCCCTTCCACTTAGATATAATTCACATTCACAACTTGAAGCTCTATTATAATACTTGCACCTCTGGTGCATACACAATTCGGTGGGAGCTTCATACTGACTTCTTATGAAGCTGGTACTCTTCTAACTGGCTTTATGGTAGAGCCATTACAGAATATGGCTACTGTACTATCTCTCTTGTACCTCTGATATTAAGAGTGATTTTGCAATGTTCTCAATCACGATTTTTATAATTTTCTGGGTTCAATAATTAGACTCCTGATTTACTTAGTTGATGTAACTCTTTAGTTTCCTCTTCCCTCTGATCAACCTTTATGTAGGCTTAAGCTATCTTCCGATCTACGGCTCATGGTATTAGTTATTATTTTAGCCTTTCATGGACGCTATGGAATATCTGGGATACCATCATCTAACAATTCAATCCTTTGTCTATGACCTGCACTCAATTCTTTCTTTTAACTTATATCGGAGTTTTCTACAGCTATATGAATGTCAATATATATGCTGCATGGATAATACTATGAAATCTTAAGTGCGTTCATAACGTAACTAACTCTAAATCATTGATCAAATAATTCCTTTCGTTCCAACTCAACTTTCTTTAAACGTAAGCAATTACTTTTCCTGGTCTTTCTGCCCCCTTGTTGCGTGCATACTTAGCTTATCTTAGTACGCATGCCAGAATTTTTGTGCAATTCATATGGTCTCGAATATTACTTTTGATTTTACTTCCCATTCATTAGCCACAATAGGAGCCACTTTCTTTTGGAGTGCATACAATTTTGTAGTGAGACAGTTTTTACATGACCATTTCTTCTTCAAGTTACTATGTTTAGGTTGAAGCCTTCTTCCTTATTTCCTCAGCTAGTCTTTCATTGTAGTACTTAGGGAGGACCCTATAACACTTGTAAAGCTGCGAGCTTATTACATCGTATACTCGACGGAATTTTTGATGTTCTTCTTCGCCTATAATTATCCGTAGTTACTTACCCCTATGCCATTATACTTGTAGGATTGCTTCTGAACTGATATTCTGACTGTCTTCCCAGTGGCACTCTCTTTTATTTTCGTAACACTCATATGGTACCTTTAACTACCCCATCTCCTATCTGAATATATCTCAAGTATTACAATGTCATAACTGCGAGGGTGAATTCACTATAATGGGTTTTACTATGTTTATCTTACAAGATCTGTTGATTTGTCCGTAACCTCTTGTCTAGCCATAACTAGGCTCTTCTTGAATCAACTACTAACTACTCGTTGGCCCATTCTCATATCAATATTCCGTATAATCTTTCTTCTGTTATTTCCTTTGTCTTAACTTACCTCTCGCACTGACTCCTTATTTACCAATAACATCCCGGGAAAGAACCCTTACTTCCTTTGCTTGACGTCGTGCTTGCATAATGTTCTGGAATCGTAGCATATCTGTAGGATTTGGATAAGTGCAATCTCATTCCTTTCTTATTTTTATCGCATTCTTCCTTTACCATTTCATAATTACTAGAACTACTTAATTCTGACTTAATGCCATATCACTCCATATTCCCCTATTTAGGGGAGTACTAAGATTTAGTGCTAAGACGATATACCTATCGATGTTTTACCTCTTCATCTTTGGCATCTTTTCACATCATCGATGACCCTTACTTGCCTTGCAGTAATCCTTCTATTCCAAGGATAACAAAATTCCTTACTCACGAGGGAGACACCTAGTGTTCTGGCACACACAGTCCCTTAAGCTTAACTTTGCTCACATTGCTTGCTTTAGGGAAGTGTCTTCCTGAATGGCCTTTAAAGGTTATTCTTCTGTCGTCCATTCTATTGTCGCTGGAACGCAATCTCTAAAATTCTTTTGTTGTCTCAAGTCATGTCACCTCTCGTCTTTTCCTTCACTTGACTATAGACTCTGCAATACTGTCATTTTTTTTATCTACCATTGTCATCCATGTATCACATCTTACTCATAATGCTTTATTATCTCTCGTCTTATTTCCCTGCTAATATTTCTGTCTATCACATTATTTTGAAAACTTCAATAAGACATTCTTTTGCTTTTAGCTCCCCTTGCTTCATCCACTGGCTCTTCGGGTTGCCTAACATTCTCTCTCTACTAGGGACGGGAGCCACACTAAGATAATATTTATTCCTTCCAGGCTT
The DNA here is from genome assembly GCA_000715115.1 of Nicotiana otophora. NCBI lineage: Eukaryota > Viridiplantae > Streptophyta > Magnoliopsida > Solanales > Solanaceae > Nicotiana > Nicotiana otophora. The sequence continues at coordinate 8,206 of AWOL01S0019298.1, read as the reverse complement.
CCAGTGCCTATCTTTGTAAAAAGAAATTTGAACATTCTAGTACTCTTATCTAGCCATACTATTCTAGAGTGCACCAACAGGGTGTCTCACAAGGAGATCTATTAGCACATTTGCAATATCATTCGTAAATGTCAACTAACGCAGATAATCCATCCACCATTTTGGGTTACTCTAACCCCATCCGGATCCTGATATCCCGTTCTTCTGTCAAACTACATCTGTTAGCTCCCATAGGGCATAAGTGATATGGGTGTGGCCGATTGTACATACATCTGTTACTATTAAAGGTAACTCAAAATGCTTATATTTCTCTGCCTGAATTGTAATACTGATAATCTTAATTAACTGGGTACCTCGTACCCTTCTTTACCTTGCTTCTTTTGCTTGTCGAAATTGTATCTACCTTCAGATTCTCTTATTCTCTTTACCATATGGGTGGATAGATATTCATGCCTTAGGGATCCTTATCAAGAAGCTTACACATTTTAGTACACACATGATCTGTTGAAGACTGACATTTACTCATCATAAGCATGATGCAAAAGTGAGTTCCTCTGATTCAAATCTTCCACAACTATATCTTTTACCAACCGTCTTTCTGGATGTAGGTATCATTGTATTACGAATAAAATATAATGTAGGAGTTTGAATTCTTATAAGTGAGCTCTACCACACAATCTAGAGTGAGAAGAAAGAGTGGCAGTCCTAAATGCCCTGTAGCCTCCTGCTTATACGTGTGGTGCACAATACACCCATAAACAAGACTCCACTAGACACGACTTGTAGACTCCCTAGGACAGAACTGCTCTGATACCACTTTTGTCACGACCCAAACCAATGGGCCACGAAGGGCACCCGGTGCACCATAGTCAACAGAGTACCAACGTAACATATCTTTTGTATCATATTATCATAGGTAAATGAACCAGAAAGGATGTCATAAGATAACTAGAATAAAGCATGAGGGAATACTCGACATAGGATGACCCAACATGATATACTAACAAAACATAGGCCGACAAGTCCATACAAGTATCCATACACATGACATCTGTCTACAAGCCTCTAAGAGTAGGTAAAAATCATAAAGGTCAGGACAGGGCCCCCCCATACCAATCAATACATGTCCAAATCAAAATGACCAAATAGGCAACTTCGGAGCAAATGGAGCACACCAACACCTTCCATTGAGTTGATAGCCTACTTGGAGGACTCTCAACCTGTCTATCGGAACCTGTGGGCATGAAACACAGCGTACCCAGGCAAAAGGTACGTCAGTACAAATAATGTACCGAGTATGTAAGGAATGAAAACTAGTAAAAAAAAGACATGAGAGAAATATGGAGTAAAAGACTCAACATGTAAGTCTGAATAGCTCTGTGAATCATTTCATACTTATAATGTCATGCATATGCATATAAATGTCATACCATGCATAGGTATATGCGTACATAACATCATCAAGCCTTTGAGGGCATTTCATCATATCATCTTGGCCACTGTGGGCAAATCATCAACGTATACCAGCTGATCAGGTGGTGGTGCATATATAACGCCATAACCTTTTCTCATACCCCATATATATATATATATATATATATATATATACGTGTATATAACGCCATTTGGTTATAAGTCAATGTGCCTGTATAACTAAATGCAATGCATAAGAAGTGAGTTAATAAGGTTTCTCGGTATGTCATAAGATCATTACACCTTTGATTAATATCATAAAATAAACTTTATCAACTTACTTATTTTCTGAGACCCATGAACAGATGATAGAATAATAAGACATATGGTGAATCAAGAACATAGGAACCCCTAGTACTTTTAAGAATAGAGTCATTTGTGAAAGTTGCGTATTTGCTCGTTTCGTGTGTATCATATGGATCATGCCAAAAGAAAATAAGGGATAGCCTTAATATACCTGAGCCGATTCTCTTGACAATCCATCTAACACCCGTCAATCGCGACAAAACATGTAATGGCGAGATCGAAGTAGGGGAAAATCCGTATGATATTCTTGAGAAAGTTTATACCGGGCTTCCTTAGAATTTTAAGTCACGTTGCACATTGTAGGGGTTCATAAGAATTCTTGTTGAAGCTTCATCCATTTCTTTGTAGAGATATCCATCTCTCTTTAATAAATTACGAGGTTTCTTATCATTTGTGGGTCCCACTTGATATGGATTTATTTTCCAACATTATCCAAACATGCCACCTAGCCACCTAGCCACCTAGCCAAAGAGTCACCATCTGTCTTGATCAAGAACTCCACTTGCTTCCACGTTAGGAGGTCCATTAGGCTCATCGATATCCACAATTTCCTAATTAACTCGTTTATCTCCCACTAAACCAATAATTAACTAATTACCCACATAATTAAGAATTATCTTAAATTACTTGAAATACTACTCACTTTTAATACACTTTATATATCTTACTATCATGGTCATGTGGTACCTTGTATGGCACTAGTCCATAAATACGAGGTATTATAGCTTGGATCGTATTTTATCTCAAAATGTCAAACTTCGACGATACTTATTTTCTTCAACTCGTTTACCCTCTAACCTTCACAACTTTACTTATCACTTGTTATAAATAGCATAATACTTATAACCTCAAAATAATCTTGTCCTTGAACTGATGTCAATTATCTTACGACAAATCTAACGTACAATACTACGGGGTGTAACATCGACGTAATACTGTGAGGTGTAACACCAAGTTAAGCCCAAACTACCCATTTGCCACTCCTAGTTTTGATTCCATAGAACTTGGTGAGAGCTTTGGAGATGGAATCAAATCATGGCCCTAAGAAAGTGTTATCGCTATACAAAATGAAATAGCGGCTAGCACGCTAAGCTAAGATCAACCAACATTCAAACACAGAGTCTTTCATTCTCGGTCTTCTATCTTAATAAGTAAATTTCGATTCATGCAGTGGTTCTCTGTTGCATTGGTCTTTTCGCTCCCCACTCTCCACCATAACAAAATAGTTCCATTATATATGTGGTCGCGGTGATCTTCTTGTTCTGTTATGTTCAGTTTTGATAGTTCGTAGTCAACTTAAAGCATATTGCTACTAAGCTGACATTAGAATTATTTTATGCAAAGATTAGTTCTTTTTAAGGTGAAAGAATTGAATTTGGATTTTTTAAAATTTATATAATTAATCACCCTGTAAACTGCTTAGTGGTCTTTGCCCAAAAAAACAAGCAAATATTTATTAGAGACAGGCCATCCCTTTTGCTTCATACCGGCAAATGCTAACCAATTGGGTCAAGTCCAGTTGACGTCTTGTTACAATCCAAAATCTGCTTAGTCGTGATGGCACCAAACCCAACCCGCTAGGTAAGCCAAATAACAGTCAGCACAATTCTAATAAAATTAATAAGACATCAATAAGTGAAATAACTAAACTTCCATACAATAACCAAAGGACAGGTAGTACAAGTCATGAGCAACTAAGACTTAGATTACAAATGCTGGTATGAAAATAAATACAATATCTGCTTGCAATATATATATATATATATATATATATATAGATATAGATTAAAAAGTTAAAACTACCAAGGACAAGTGTTAGTTATATCCTGAGAGCAGGTACATCTTCAATGCCATCTTCCGCCATCCACAATAACTCAGCTCTAAGATCTGCACGCAAGGTGTAGAAGTGTAGTATGAGTACAATCGACCTCATGTAATACGGATCCAATAATATCAAAGTCAACTCACGGTTAAACCTATGAACTTTCTAAACCTTCAAATTATCAACTTTCTCCAAATAGAGCCGAAACCTTATTGAAATATCCAAATGCAAATCCGGACATACGCCAAAGTCCAAAATCACCATCTGGACGTAATGGAACCATCAAAAATCTTATCCAAGGTCAAATACACAAAAGTCAAACTCAGACAACGCCTCCAACTTAAAGCTTCCTAGTTCAAAATTATTCTTCCAAATCAATCCTGAACCACTGAAAAACCAAAATCGAAGATACCCACAAGTCATAGTAAACCATATGAAGCTACTCATGACCTCAAACCACCAAACTGAATAAAAATGCTCAAACGACCAGTCGGGTCGTTACATGTCTCAGTCCATCACTCGGATCGAATACAAATGGTAAGGAAAAGAGTGGTGGTAGCAAAAAGAGAAAGTATGGTGTACTTTCACGGTTTTGTACATCTCAAGCACAAAGAAGAGAGAAAGCAAAAATACCCCGCTAAAGTTTTTCATAAAACTAGCGAAAGCGTACTTCAAACTCACTTGAGAAGAATGTAAGATGAAAAAAATCATATTCACCCATTCCTCAGTTCCGTAGGATTGCAAGAAGCATTGAATAAAGAAAGAAGAGTCAACCAAAAGAGAAATCACGTTTTTGAAGCTAGATCTTAGAAAAACTACTCACCAATGTTTATTTTATCATATTGAGTTCTTTAAATAGCCCTTACAATGAGTAAAATTGATAAGGTTAAGAAAAACTAATCCTAATTAAACTAGAATAAGAATAAGATTAAGAAAACCTATCTTTACTAAAATAGAGAAAAGAATTCTAGTAGCAATAGACTACCAACTAACAACCCTAGTTTGACTAGAACTATAAATATAATCCTACTAAAATAAGAATTAAGAAATCCTAATTTCTAAGGAAAAGAAATCCTAATCTTGAATGGATTCTTGGACCTCTTCAACTTCTTGAGATTCTTGGGCCTCAATTGGGCTAAGGCTACTTAGTGTAAGCATTTTAAATTCGTGGTGGCACCTTCGTGAGTCAATAAGCCTCTATTGTTTTAGAAAACATGGTCTCCATGTGTGCTTCTGTAGCATCACGATTTGAGCTTGTATGTTCATCATTCTCCCTGGCTACAAACGACTCGCCCTCAAGTCATCGGAATAGTAGGGAGTAAGATAAGCTACACTGGAGATAGGTAATATTTCAAAGTTGTTGGAAAGCTCCAAGCGATAAGCATTATAACCAAGCGATGAACATACAAGTTCAAATCGTAATGCTAGAATCATAAGTGGAGTCTATGTTTTCTACAATAATGGGGGTTATTGAACCTATGAAGGTGCCACCACGAATTTAAAATGCTTACACTAATTAACCTTAGCCCAATTGAGGCCCATAATCTCAAGAAATTGAGGAAGTCCAAGAATCCATTCAACATTAGGATTTCTTTTCCTTCAAGATTAGGATTCCTTTAAATCTCCAGGGCTCATTGGGAGTAGTTTGATCTTCTTTCCATCCTTCACGGAAGAGTAAGTGTTCCTGAAGCCATCATGAATTGCCTTTCTATCATATTCCCATGGTCTCCCAAGCAATAAGTGGCAAGCATCCATAATTATTACATCACACCAAACTTTATCTTGATAATTCTTTCCAATAGAGAATGGAATAATGCGTTGCTTATTAACTTGTACATTCCATCCTTCATCCATCCACCTCATGCGGTATGGCTTATGCAATGCCTCTTTCTCAAACCCCAAACTGATAACTATTTCTTCAAAAACTACATTGCTGCAACTTCTCGGATCAATAATGAGCGTACAAACTTTTTCCTTAGATGTACAACGTGTATGGAAAATATTGTGACGCAACCATGGCTCTTCCTTTCCAGAATTTGAATGAAGAACTTGTTGGATCATAAGGTATTCTTCATCGTCTCCATATTCAGCTACTTCTTCCAAGTTGTGGTCATGTGCTCTTCATGATAATCTTCTTCATTAGTTGCTCTTTCAAGGGTGGTGAATGCCTTTTTGGTAGGACAATCATCTTGTATATGACCAAGTCCTACACATCTATGGCATCTCTTTTTAAAAACAACTTCTGAAGTCATGGGCTTCCCATCGACTTTATAGACACTTGATTTTGTTGTAGATAATTGTGGCTTTGTAGAGTTCAAACTAGAACTCCTATGGTTGAATGTATTCGGGTTTTTCATGGTAGTCGATGAAAACGTGGCTTTGGCTTCCCTATGTTGTGTCTCTACGACCTTGGCTAGTTTGACAACAACTCCAAAAGTCCAATGGGGCTGTAATCGTATCACATTTGCAATAGACTTATTTAATCCAGCCAAATATCAAGCAATTAAGCGGGCTGGTTTTGCTGTAATATCACTCTTGAGCCTAAGATATTCAAATTCTCTTGTGTACTCATCCACGGATAAAGTTCCTTGTGTAAAAGAATGGAACTTCAAGTAAGAATCTTCTTTGTATCTCTCTTGCAAGAAGTGTTTGTGCAATTCTCGTTTCATTCTCTCCTAAGTGTGAATTCATATTTTCCCTACAAGCTCTCATTCCCTTTTGAGGTTTTCCCACCATAGCGATGCATACCCTCTAAGCTTTATAGCAACAAGCTTGACTTTCTTCTCATCCGAATATTCTTTATAATCAAAAACATGCTCAATAATTATAAGCCAATTAATAAATTCATCGTTTTAAGATTATCACGACCCAAAATCCAACTAGCCGTGATGGCACCTAACCCAACCCGCTAGGTAAGCTAGTTAACAACAAACTAGTTCAAATGCTATTTATTAAGAGAAGAAATGATAATACAACTAAACTGTTATATAAGAATTCCCAAGGACTGGTAGTACAAATCATGAGCTTCTAAGATTTAGAGTTTACAAAGCTAGTATGAGATAAATACAACATCTGTCCGAATGTACATAAACAGATTTTCATAAATCTAGGACTATCGTGAATAAGAGGCAATCGTAACTGAAACGCATGTATGTCTTCAATGCTAGCTTTTGACATACACAGCAACATCAGCGTCAAAATTCTGCACGCAAAGTGTAGAAGTGTAGTATGAGTACAACCGACCTCATGTACTCAATAAGTAACAAACCTAAACATAGGTTGAAGGTAGTGATGAGTTGGGACAAAGGTCAGAGTCTAGCTCCAATAACCAGCAATAGTTCATCACAATATAATAAATATGGTACAAGAAATAACTCAATAAATAAATGCTCAGCTCGTATACAATTCCGAAAAATAAACATTTTCTTTTCAAGTATAACAGTAAAACTCAAATATATTGCCGAAATTCCATAACAATCTATGATTTTTCTCAAAAACTTTAACAACATATAAGAAATTCAATTATCAGATGGCATGAGGAAAAAAAATACTTCTCTATGCCTACATATCAAGTATGCATGTCTAATGCAATGCAGCACAATGATGAACTCATGTACTCACACTCTCAGAGTACTTAATCTCACTGTCTTGCATTTCCACTCATTCCGCTCAATATTTGGCACACTCAGTCACTCGACACTGTACAGGGCAGATCCAGCCCAAATATAAATGACAACTCTCGCACAGTCACTCACTATTGTATATGGCCAATCCAGCCGAAGGAAGATCCATCCCAAATATATATATATGGTAACTGACATGCAGTCACTCATTATTGTATATGGCCAATCCAGCCCAGGGAAGATCCATCCCTCAATATAAATAATTAGGCAAGATCAATGCCCAGAAAATATCCATCCCTCAATATAATATCAATTGCGCTCACTGTGGCTGTGCAGACACTCCTTCATCCCAAGCGCTAGAATAAGCCAAATCCAGGCATAAATCAATAAAACATGCTACGACGTGCAGCCTGATCCCATAAATATCACTCACAATCAGGCCCTCATCCTTACTCAGTCATCAATCTCTCCAGTCTCTCGGGCTGACAATGTCATGAAACTAGCACCAAATGATGATATGATGTATCAATAAGTAGCAACAGAGATTGAGATATGATATGCAATGAATGAACATGACTGAGTACGAAATTATAATTTAAACATATAATTCGACAGCAAAAATGACCTTAGTGGGTCCCAATAATATCAGCATTTGCCTAAACATAATTTCTAACATGAGTCACAGCTCAGTTTCTCTAACACATGAAACATATGAGTCAATTGGCTACACAGCACTACGGAATCGACCGAGTCTCAATTTCCACAGTGCACGCCCACACGTTCATCACCTATCATGTGCATCACCTCCAAACAAATCACATAACACGTATAATCAGGGTTCATACCCTCACCTCCAAGTTTAGAAGTGTTACTTACCTGGAACAAGCCAAATCCAACACCGAGCAAGCCAAACGGTGCTCCACAAATGTCATCTCGCACCTACCGACCTCTGGACGACCCAAAACTAGCCAAGAGCAATTCA
>AWOL01S0019295.1:0-89993 GCA_000715115.1 Nicotiana otophora | reverse complement strand
TACTACTCCTCTACCAATGTGGGACAATACTACACTATATACATGCTGTAAATTAACACTATTGTACTACCTTTACCATTGAACCAAAGCCCTGGGGACAACAATCAGTATATGTTTCCAATAATTTTGGTACGCTAAATTTAGAACTTTGATTTCAGTTCCATGCTCTTTTCCATCAGGACACTAGAGAACTGAAGAATGTTGAAAAGCTTAGATATAATTTAGAAAACAGGCTATATTTACTAGCTTTTTATGTAAATAGAGGATCATAGATTCCAGCCTAGCAATTCTATAACAAGTTTCTAGAAGACTATCAGTTGTGACTTAAAATATCCAGTATCACAATATCTATCATGTAGAAAAATGCTTAAATCATTAGCTACGCCTAAATAGAAGGTCGCGGATTCCAATCTAAAAGTTCTTCGTCTCTTGGACAAGTTCAAAGGGGTCGTTTTGTTACCCCTGTAAATGAAAATAATCCCGGTATCAAATTACAATTTAATAATCAGGCATTTGGAAATTTACAACAGCATCCTTCGTGTTATTAATGGAATTTTAACCATCTCTTGTGGTCTTTCATTTGTTTCTTCTAGTAGTGTTTTATGGCATTATTTAAATTACAAGAAGGTTTTCGAAAATTATTTTCATGTGCTTAGAAGAGGAATGCAACATTTATAAATTCATTTATCTTGTGAAGTTATTATACTTCATTTTAAATTGTTTTTGTTCTTTATGTAAGCTAATAAAAAATTTGATAATGACACATCTGACTAAGCTCTTTATTGTATTATGCTAATTATATTATTGCATAAGATAATGAGCAATAAACAAATAAACTACAACTCAATCTCAGACTAGTCGGAGTAAGCTATATAAATCCTCCATACACACTACACTCTATTTGGGACAAAGGTATTACTAGAGAAAAATCTGTATCTAACTCAAATAAAGCAGCCACTCGGACTATACACCATATATATCTTTTAATACCATTAACCAAACATCTAATGACACTACACCTAAGCCAGCAGTTGTTATTCACCGCACTAAAATCCTCTATTACAGTCCATGTATAATTTGTCTGGAAACCAATCGACCACAAAATTACCATGACAACACCTTCCAGCTTGTTTTTCTGAGATTCTTGAACATGAAGATTAATTAAGAAAAAAGCAGCAAAATTCACAAGACATAATAGCTGGACACCACAGCATTACTTAAGTCACATATAAGAAAAAAGTATGAGAAGAAGCCTGGAGTAGAGAATTAAAGAGGTTCAAACACTTGTATGCAAAGTAAGAAACACACGAAATGGTGAATAAAATAAAGAAAGGAGACATGGATGCTTTACCGGCATAGATGGCAGCATTACAGGAGTCCCACCAGGAGCATTTTCATCACTGAGATCATTTAAGCCGTTAGCCTTGTGACTAAAAATAAAGAAGGTTAAAAAATAAGATACTACTGTGTACTGCACTTACTTCATATAGTTCTGGAAGTACAAATCTTCACGTACTTTAGTCGTAACATCCACTGCCAGATCAGGGTGTTTCAACTTTAAATGTTTATGGACAAATTCGGCAGCATGGAAGAGCTTTGTACAACCCTTGGCTCCACAACCATATTTCCAGCCATACTTCTCATCCCTAATCTTACGTACATAGGGATCTAAGGCTTCAGCAGCAGCTGCATCAATTTTTTCTTTTGCAGCCATTAGCTCCAAAGGATCCTGACCTTTCAGCCTGTCTTGCCAATGCGAATCTAGTTTTGTTTCCCATTCTGCTCCACTGCTTGTTGCATCAGAAGTCTTGCCGCCATCCACTCTAACGTGCCGAAGACCCTTAGCTTCATTTGTCTCTGTCGTGCCATAATAATCAACCCCGTGAATGCGCCACAGATAGGTTAGAAGCGTATCAAGCAGCTCAGTTCCCTCGAGACCTTTTACTGAAGTTAAGCCCCTTATGATAATAACAGGGCCAGAGGAACCATGCGACTTGTCTCTGCTTCCCCTATCATTATCAGATCGAGATAATATGTTATCCTCTATTCCTTTCTCCAAGTCAAGCTTCCTCACAAGTGCCTGTGCTTGTTCAACATCAATCTGGACTCTTCTGGGATCAGAACTAACTTGGTGAGCCTTTGGAGCAGCTGAAAGTAAATCAGTTTCTTTAGTGGGTCCCCTTCCATGCCGCCTCCTTTTCCCACCTTCATCGGCTTCTTCGTCGGAATTTGGGTCACTTGACTGTCCTGACTTGTTTGCAGAAGCAGGTGTAACACCAGGACCTCTATTTTGTGCAAAGAATCACTTCAGTTAGCAGTACATTATTTCAGCATGCACATCGATATACAAAGAACAACAGATCTTACATGTCTACAGTTCCACTCTGCAAATCAAGTAGGAAATCTTTCGCCAATTTCCTTGCGAGCTCATTCCTCCTACATGACATTAAGACAGAAAGGAAGAGATTAATAGGACCAGAATTATACACTTGGTTAGAACAATAGGTGAAAGGTATAAAAGCAGTTAGTCCAAGTAACAAACAAGAGCATCTCCAAAGCTCTCCCAACAAAAATTCTATACAATGGCATCAAAGCTTACCTTTCAATAACAGAAATTAAGTTTGTAGGATGGTATTTGTCCTTCAACCTGCATAGACAAAATACTTCTATTAGAGAACTGCAGCAAGTAGAGATAGCAGGGGAAGCTAGGTGAGCTGGAAGTGTACCATTCTTCATTTTTATGTGCATTAAAATAAGCTCTTTTTTGTGCTTCTATATACCCACACTTGTATTCTTGGTACCTGCATACAAGGAGAAATAGCTCAATTATTTTACAGCGGCACATTTACATATACACGAGAAAAAATGTACTCAAATCAAAAAACCTGCAAGTTATACCAGAGGCCAAAAAATTAAGCTTAGCTGAAACATCTAAAGAACAAGACTTTCCCATTCTGACCTGCGCTCAGCTTCAGCTGGCAAAATATCATCTTCAAGCTCCTGAATGAATTGCTTATAAGACTTCAATCCCTCTCTGTGACATATTCAAAAGAGTGCATCAATTATTCAAACCAAATGCTTTGATGTTTTTAAGAAAAACTGATGAAACAATACAAGTGCAATATCATTTTCATATAACAATTCAACTAAAAGAAAATCACAAAATCCTTCTCAAGTCTCACACTCTGATGCATAAAGGTACTATTTAGTTGAATGGAAAAGAAAAGAAAGTGCCTGAGAGCTAATCCTCCAGCATTTAATGAGGGAGAGGACCACATTTACAAACTGTGTTTTGCTGGAAAAACTACAGGCCTCCAAAAAGGGTTCCTTTTTTTTTTCACGCGCGGTGGGGGGAGTAGCCTTTTATAAGTAGTATAACCACCCACATTCCTATTATTTAACTTTTCCTTTTCCATCTAAGGAGACAAGCAAAAGATACCTCAAGTCTCAAGAAACACAGTTTTCTTGTTACTTTATTGATGCCCAAATAAAAACCAGAGCAAAAAGTTTAGTGAGCAAAATGTGACATGACAAAGATAACATGGAGCAAACAATTTCACTCAAGTGAGAATAGCATTCTCCATGCAGCTGAGCTCGCTACTGCAGACTAAACACCCACTATGGAATGTCTGGGACTTGGTTAACTAGATGGAAGCTATGTGGGAAAAAAGTTGTTCCTTTGCGATTATAGAAGTTGCAAGGAGCTATAAAGGCACAAACGAGACTATTGGAAAAAGAAATGCTTAATGACACAAACTCGTACCTTTGACTGCTCCCTGTGCCGAAAGTATCTGCAAATCCTCCCCGGCCTTTCCCCCAGTCTAGCAAAAAAATATAGGTCAAAAGTCAATCCCTAGAAATGCCAAATGCCACAAAATTTTGGAACAAATAACTTGATCATGAATAATATTACTGGCTTAAAATCTTAGAACGAAAAACTGAATGCACATTAACCAATGTACCTAAAAGCAGTGCTGTGAAAAGCGGGCGCTTCCTCGCTTAAAGCGAGAGCGAAGCGAGGAGACCCATCGAGTGATTCTGCTATCTGAAGCGTAGCAGGTATTCAAAAGCGCTCGCTTCCCACTAAAAAGCGAGAAGTGACGATGCGAAGTGATGCGTAAGAAGCGTGCACTTGTCTGTTTTAAAGGGCTGCCAACCTATTTAATTAAAAAAGATGTTCTTTTTTTTAAAACATATCGACCAGCAGCAACAGAGAAAGAAAGAGGCGACTAGGGTTCAAGTTTTCTACACTTTTCAACTTCAAGAACATTAAGTTTGGTCCATGTATGTGATTTCTTCCTCCTCCTCCTCCTCCTCCTTTTTCTTTCACTGTTTCAGCGTCCAAATAGCAGCGAAATGCTGGCGAATTTTTTTTTTCCCTCCAGTTCTTCTTTCTCATTCTTCTCCTCTTCTTCTTCTTCATTTTCTTGCACTGTTTTTTCGTTTGAACTGCTGCTCATTTTTTGTATTAACAGAGTGATGATAAATACTTTTCTTAATAAAATGACTAAAATGCCCTTAAAGTTGTTAATACAAAAAATGAGTGTATATGTATAATTGCAGCATCTTTAATTTTAAATTAATTCAACCACAAATTAATTTGTGTCTCAATTCATAAGTTATAAATTGATTGGATAAGATTATTTAATTAACGTAAGGATTAATAAACATAAGTTAATTATGTAAATAACCTACACTCCCTCCATCCCAATTTATGCGACACTCTTTACTTTTTAGTCAGAGACTAAAGACGATGAAAAGAATAAGTGGCTTCGTGCCCAATCAAACACCGCACAAAAATTGGGACAGAGACAGTAGTAATTAATAATTTGACTAAAGCTTGTAAGAAAAATTTAAAGACATACTTAAATATTGCAAAAGAAACTCATATAGAAAATCAAAAGTTCAACATTACAAATATCATAGTTATCACTTTGGTTTCGCATATTCTCTACATTTACACTGTTAACCCTTGCGAATATGCAATATCAATTTTTCAGTTTTAGATGTAAAGAATCTCCCATGCAATCATTGAATCCTAATAGTTTAGATCTATCTCATAGTCTTATAGTTGTACTTAAGCCACTTTCTATCTCGACTTACCCACAAATATCATTAACAAATAGTTATCACTTTGGTTTCGCATATTCTCTACATTTACACTGTTAACCCTTGCGAATATGCAATATCAATTTTTCAGTTTTAGACATAAAGAATTTCCCATGCAATCATTGAATCCTAATAGTTTGGATCCATCTCATATTCTTATAGTTGTACTTAAGGCACGTTCTATCTCGACTTACCCATAAAGGAAGGTGGTTCTCTCTTCCAGGCTTTGCACTTGACACTGAAAGTAAGGCTACAAGTTCTCTTATGTATGCTTTTATTTACTTCATTTAATAAATGACTGAGCTACAACTTCAAGGTTGATCAAATTATGTGAATTTCTAAAAAACTCTGGATTAAGGAAGTCAACAATTTAGCTAAGGTTGTACAGTCTATAGCCAAGTAGTCTACAAAAGACCCATTTGCAGACCAAGAAAAATACCTGCTATGGCAGAAAGGAACTAGCAATGTGAGAAGGAAGAAGGAAAAGAAAGAAAGCAGGGTTGGGCTTTTGGTGAGAGAAGGGTGCTTTGGAATTATAAAAACATGTAAGAGATAATAGGTTTAACTACCGTGTTTGCTTGTATTAGCTTGTTTCGCTTTAAAAGCACTATTGGAGTTTACCAAGCACAAAAATAAGCCAATAAAGTGCTTAAAAGCTAGTTTGACGAGCTTTGGGCTAACCCAAACAGTCAAACACAGTCTAAGATAACAAAGTAAAGGGCAAGACATAACTTGTTTGACTTATCATAATTTTCTAATTACCCGATAAAGCAATGGATATACATAAGTCGTGCTTTAAACTACATATTAGTCAAAATAAACTTATAAACTTCTAATAGCATAAATACTACACATTTAACACGCCCACTGAAAGCCAATACTCCATGAGGGTAAAATATTAATGAAACTGACCACCTCGATAGCCACCAGCCGAGCGGCCTGCGAATCGTCCGTGACGCCTCTCATCAGGATAACCAGGTCTCCCCCCCATCTCACGCTCATAACCGGGTTGATAGTCATAACCAAATCTGCAATAGCAAAAAGATTTTGAGAGCACCATCATAAAAATACTTGCAAGAAAATCGACAACAGATGAAATATGTAATGCAGGAAAAATCGTAAGTTCCTCAGGCATAAAGGCCAAGAATTATCCTGAAGGGCCTAGTATTCTTGGCACTTCAATTCATCAATCAATTAACTTGCTATAGCCGCTTATAATCAGTTCGTCCGCTTGAAATGGCCCAACTTAAGGAAAAGTTCCACCGAAGAAATAGTGATTCCACAAGCAGCACCCGAAAAATTAACATGGAAGCCCATTTTTTAAAAGCTTGAAGTCGTGAACCAAACTAACTGAAATTAGAAAAAATGAACTGAACATAACAACGCCCACCTCTAACAACATGACTTTCAACTAGTGGGTATCCCCTTTATTGATCTTTTGTTTCTATTGTGTGCTGTTCCTCACTATGTCCACATGGATTTGAGTAGGTCTCTTGAAACTTCTCGAAATTTGATTTTAGTTTACCGCGTCCATTTTTGACACCTTCAACCATCATATTGGCCCACCTCGGGACATGCGCTTTTGGAGTTCTAAAAGAACATGCACAACCCATCTCTGTGGATCTTGTCTCATTTTATTCTCTTTTTGGGCTACTTGTGCCTTCTGTTAGATATGGTTATTTCTAATTCTTGATAAATATTGTATGCCCACACATTCACCTTAACATCCACATTTTAGCAGCACTCGTCTTGTGGATGACACATTGGGCCTTAGAAGCTCAATAATCAACCATTGGTTAAGTTTGCCAATCATTCTAGATCATGCAGTAAGACCAGTGTTTACCACCAAAGTTCACAAACCAAGGTGTCCCGGTGGGTGAAGACCAACAAAAGACGCAAAGTTCTGATTTCACTAAAAGATCGGACTCTTCACCTTCTATTGTGATATCATTGTTCAGTTACTTCTATTCCTTACTGATGATCCAACATTCAATCATAAAGATTCAGTCACTTAATTCACCGCTAATTAAATTGCACAAATCCATCATTCAAGACAAGAAAAGTTATAGTGTTTACATACTTGGTGCTTATCCAACTACAAAAATCAGCATCAAACAAACTATTGAATCTAATTGCATATTAGCACATGGGAATAAGAAATGGCTGTTTGCCATCCAAATACAACAGAAAATAAACATGATATCAACTATGACCAAAGAAAGATTCTTGAACACAGGCAAAAGCAATGAAAGTTTGGTAAAAGGGGGAGGAAGCAACCATGTACAGATGCAGCATTACGACATTCTCAATTGTAATAACAATGACAATGTTAGGAGAATCCACAAATAGAGTCCAATCATGAACTTTCTGGAAAATTAAGATCTACGCTGCAAATTGAAGCAAGTTCTTAGTGATAACCGATAAGTGACTTGTTAACAGTATTTCTATCTATCTTTTTTTGTGTTAGCAGTATTAATATCCCTATCCTCCAATCACGTTTACATACATAATGATGGCACCTCAACATGTACGCTAGGGCAGACAGACATAAATGAATCAATCTTAAACATGTAACTGTGCATGTGAAACTAAATAAAAGGTCTGTCAGTCTTCAAATAAATAACACATTATCGAGTGTTTGAATGAAATGATCCAAAGAGAGTGGAATGGTACAGAGGGTTGATATAACCAACCTGACGTAATTAAGATGAAGTTGCTGTTGTTTGAACAACAGATAATATGAACATTATACTACCAATCAAAACTGGAACCACACAGAAGCTAAACTTTCCAGCTTAACATAATAGCATCTATGTTCTACTAGCAAACCCGCAAAAACCCAACTTACGCAACCCTTGCCAGCACTTAAACATTTTTATTACAAGTTTTTATTAAAAATGAGCAACGCGCTGGAAAGTATACTATATTGCATCGTTATGCTATCCCACCAAATTCCAGCTGAAATACACTAATCTAACACACTGAAACCAACAATGTGCATCACCATATTAATTTTAGTAAGTGTTCCTTCTACTTTTTCCTTTTTTGTATCCCAGAATTTTTTTTGTTTTCAGCTTTGAAATGCGGTGAATCATTTGGGTCTGCCCCTATACCCAATGGCAGATAGATGTGTGTTGTTGAAGATTTGCAGTAATTGAAATAGAGAAATGCATATTAAATGTACTTATAATGGTGTGCAATTATCATAAACAGAATTTATAAAAAGTTGGTCGAAAGATGGGATTCGGATCAAAATTTCATTTCCCTTTTGTTTGAAACTTTGGCATACATCTAAACTGTACCCCTCCCGTGGAAAGCTAATGAAAAAGAAAAAACAAAAAGATGATTTTTATTTTTTAACAGTTTGGGTAACGGAAGTTGAAGTTCACTTTGGTTCTCCCCGATAATGCTCTTCCATTTTTAGCGCATTTTTACGGGTTTTCGAAGAGATGGGAAACGAAAACAATTGCCCCACATAAAGTTTGTGAATATGTGATTGTATGATAATGAGCAAGGAGTATCCGTCTTTCTGTTAAACAAGATGGATTGAACTCATAATTCATTATATGCTTTGTTCAACTGAATCCCCCTTGTGGAAAAGTCACACTATATAAATAGGGTAAAAACAAATATTTTCATTTATATGGTTAATATGTGAATTGTTAAGCAGTATTAATACTAGTCTTATTTTACTATTCTTAGTTCCTTGTTGGTACAAGGCGTGTCATGCTTACCGGTAATATTTGCACTATTCTTGTATTTTCCTATTCCTAGATCTTTGTTATTACATGGCCAATTGCTTTTTTTTGTCCTATTACCTTGTTGATGCTATTGTTTGTTTATTGCCCCCATTTTTGTTCCCGGACCGAGGGTCTACCTGAAGCACCCTCTCTACCCTCATAAGGTAGAGGTCTGGGTACACACTACCCTCCCAGACCCCACTTGTGGTATTTAACTGAGTTTGTTGTTGTTGACGTGAATTGTTAAATCCCCAACGTAGTTACCTTATCAAAAAAAAAATCCCAACATAGTTAGGTTTATTCACTCACAATGCAAGTTTGCATACTTCAAATCCCATGTTAAAATATTTGGTTCCACCACTGTCTCCACTTATTTATTTATGTAATGTAATTCCTACTACTTAGCTACAGCAGCAACAACAACTAAACCTCAAATCCAACCTTCTTTATGACGGTAGTATTCCACTGCAGTTACCAAACAACTTTGTGTTTTGTCCAGCAAGGCTTAGGTAGACATAGTGTTTTTTTGCCTCCACTAAGACCTCATAGTTCTCTGCCTACTTCATTAACCACTAGGTACAATTCCTATTAGTTAGCTAATTTGACTAATTATTGAAGATCTAAAAGAAGATTTACGAGCATAAACAGAGAAAATGAAACGTAAGAAAGCTTTACGACTTACCTTCGATCACCGTGCCCGAAACCACCTCTAGGGCTTCCACGGCGGCCGCCATCATAGTCATCTCTACGCGAGCGCTTATAAGGTGGAAACGGAGGCGAACGGCGGTGAGGAGGAGAATATCCACCACGGCGGTCTCGATAAGGAGGAAGAGGAGGAGGAGGGCTAGGACTAGGCCGTCCACGTTTGTACTCCCGCTCTCGAAGAGGTGGAGGAGGAGACCGGTTACGGTCGTAATAGTCCCCACGACCACCTCGGCGATCAAAATCTCTGTCGTCTCTCCGTTCCCGTGAATCTCTGTCGCGGCCACGCCTCGGCGGCGGAGGAGGAGGAGGCGGAGAAGATGCCGGCGGATCTTCGACGGAATTGTTCTCTTTGCTTCGTTCACGGTCACGGCGGCGCTCTAAGCCGTCCGCCGGAACGTCCATTACTTCGGCCATAGACGGTGGAGGTGGAGGTGGCGGGGAAGCTCGGAAAGTGAAACCCTAGCTAGCTCAGTTTGTACTTCGTAGTGTCTGTATTTGCGTGTTGGTTACTTGGTTTGTAGATGTGTAAAGTAGAAGTGAGAAATGCAGAATTGGAGATTGGCGAGGGGTGGAGAGTAAATTTTACATTTTGGAGTTCTGAGGAGATAAAATGTTTTCGGTTACCCCCCAAAAGTATTCTTTAATTACTTAAAGTTCCCACTTGAAATGAGCTTTTGATTTTTACCCTTTTTTACAATAATTGCAAAAATTATCTATTTTTTATAATTATTCTAAACTCATTGACCCGACATAACTCATATTAAAGAACTATTAAAGGGAAGCAAACCCTACTAGGCAGAAAAATTTATTCTCGAGACACAAATTTGAAGGTTGTAGTTAAGGGTGAAGGAATCTTATTCATTTCACCACAAACCTTAATGATAATTTCTAGAAAAGATTATAAAGATACTATTTATTTTCATTAAAAAGTTCATAATTAAAATATAAATTTGAATAACTAAAATACGCACAAACTGATTCGAACAATAAATAAATAAACATAATGATAAGACACAATTATACTAATGTAATATTCTTATGTTTTGTAAAAGGCATGTCAATTAATACATTTTATATGATGAAATTGAAAAGCATGCTAAGACTCTATCCTTGAAAAGCATGACCTAAAAGGGTTCATGAGTAACAATAAGAACGTGATGTATCAGATAGTAATTATTTAAAGCATCGGTCCCCGGTCATATATCAATACAATTATAAACTTGTATGTCTACTAAAAAGAGGCTTTTTCTTGTGTTATTACAACAACATTAACTCTACAAAGAAAAAATATAAAATGTTTAAGAAAATTAATAGATAACTGAAATGAGTTGGATAAAATGAAATATATATCTATAGTGGATTTATATCTTGACAATTGGATCGAGTAAATTTTTAAATGATCTATTTGAAAATAATACCATCAAGTGGATGCAACAAAATTAATAAATGTGAGAATAAAAAGGAATAACAAAATATGTTGGATATGATATTTTCTTGATAGAAATTACTCATAATTGGAAACGTTACATGCTTTCCTTGTTAGTTATAGAACATAATTCAAATAGAACTTTAGTGCTTACGATGACATTAGTAAACTTTTTTTTCATAGTCAATTAAAAGTAACTTTTGTTAGTTTTTTTACTTTAGAATCAATTCTTATTTACCCGATTTCGTTGGCAGGGGAGTTGCCTCGAGGGTAACCTCATAATAGATCGGGCTTGAACTCGAAGATAGAACACCACACCTAGAGATCGAAGTGTTCATTGAGATCGAGGCCAGCAATAATCGAGATCGAGCATGACTAACTTCGAGTAAAGCGTAATAATGGAATGACGAGATATCAGTAACCGGTCGAAAGTCAGGGCGGAAATCCCAAAACAGAACAAATCAAAGCGGTTATTAGCACCAATCATCAGTGGCGGACCCAGAATTTTGTGCAAACGGGTTCAATCTTAGAAGTATATAAATTTAGTCGTAAAATAGTAGTTGTCAAGTGGGTTCAAATAAAATATTTATGCAAAATTTACACAACTTTAATCATAATTTATACATATATACAGTATTATTTTTTTGTAAAGCGGGTTCAGTTGAACCCGCTAGCCACCACTTGGGTCCGCCACTGCCAATCATGGGATCTACTTCCGTTATTAGAGTTGTACCTTATTTAGGATTCCTCTATTATATAAAGAGGGATCCCATTCACTTGTAGAAAAAACATTATTCACGGATAAGAATATACATATACGTTGTTTTCTTTTTTCATCATTGTTCATCAATGTTTGTTCTATCCTATATTGTTCTTATTAACTAACCTCGAAACTATCTCGAATCGAGGTCGAGGCATCATTTGCAGACCGGTTTGATTTATTTTATTGTCCAAGTTATCTATTTAATTCGTTGTTTATCAATTGGTGCTGGTTTAAATCACACATCCTTAAAAACACAGTATAAGTTTAATTGTTACTCAATTTTTAGGGTAAACAGTTTTGCGTCCACCGTGGGGCTAAGGATAATAGTGATTGTTCAGTACTGATTCTGGCAAAACACACTATTTTACGCTTGTTCTTGTCCAGTATCTTTACTTTTAGGTAAAAACATGTCAAACTCACAAAACACATCCACACACGGTGACAATGGCCTCGGATTCCACGGTGAAAATGAAAATGTGATTGCTCCAGGAGTCGAGGTGCCACAAGCTAATCTCGGGGAAGCACCGGTTGCCAACCCGGTCGATGTAAATTCGCACGCTGCTCTAAATGTGGACCTATGAGCATGTCTCGATATGAGCATACGCAGAGAAGGCCGATCTAGTGACCAAGGAACACAGGGCAGAGGAGACGAAAGAGTTAGTCTCCAAGTGATATTCGAGATACTTCAGGCTCAGCAAGCCACTATTGCTCAGTTATAAAATCAACATAGAGCTCTGAATAGGGTCGGGCCGGAAATTACTCGCCGTACTGAGCCAGTATCGGAAAGGTCGAATGGTGACGAATCAGGGACTGATCCTTGCGGTAATGAAAATGCTTGAGGAGCTCACCAAAAGAATTGAATCAGGGGAGAAGAGAAGAGAATCCAACGATAAAAAAATAGAGACATACAACTCTCGAGTTGACTAGATACGGGAGGCACCGCCAATCTTGAAAGGGATGGATTCGAAGAAGTTTGTACAAAAGTTGTTTCCTCCAAGTGCGGCTCCGAAGTCTATTCCAAAGAAGTTTCGTATGCCAGACATACCCAAATATAATGGGACCACCAATCCTAACGAGCATGTTACTTCACATACATGCNGTAGAATGCTGCAAAGGAAATATTTGCGGTCTATTAGGTAACACCGATATCGACACTATCAACCTCGGAAAGGTCGGCCATCAAGGGTAACGATTTAGAAGATGATGAAATCGAATATGTGCTTTTGAAAAAAATCTGAGAGATCTCGTCGAAGGGAGAAATTATTTGGTATCACAACCTGCCACCAAATTCCATTGACTCATTTGCCATGTTAGCGGATTCTTTCATAAAGGCACACGTCGGGGCCATAAAGGTCGCAACGAGGAAATCAGACCTTTTCAAGATAAGACAAAGGGATAATGAAATGCTGAGGGAGTTCGTGTCCCGATTTCAAATGGAACGCATGGAGTTGCCACCGGTCACAAATGATTGGGCCGTTCAAGATTTTCACCCAAGGGTTGAAAGAGCGGATTTCGATAACATCACGTCAGTTGAAACAAAGTTTGATCGAGTATCCAGCTGTGACTTGGGCAGATGTGCGCAATCGATATCAATCGAAGATCAGGGTCGAGGGCGACCAATTAGGAGCCCCTTCCGGTTCAATACATCCAAACAGGTCGGCAGTTAAAAACCAAAGGGACGTTGACAGAGAGCCAAGATCGAACAGAGACCAATATCAACCATATACTACAGATCGAATGAACAACGGTTCAGGACGCAATTATGCCCGGAACGATCGAATAAGTGATCGAGGACAGAATTCTCGGGGACTTATGAGTAAAAGTGGTTTTGACAAGTATGTTGATCCTACAGAGGCACCTCCGTTATCGGGATATAACTTTAGCATCGATGCATCGGGCATTGTATCAACAATCGGAAGGATGAAAGATACTAGGTGGCCCAGACCCATACAAACTGATCATTCCCAGAGAAACCCAAATTTGATGTGCAATTATCATGGCACACATAGTCACAAGATCGAGGATTGCAGGAAATTAAGGAGGAGGTAGCTCATTTATTCAATGAGGGACACCTTCGAGAGTTCCTCAGCGATCGAGCCAAGAATCATTTCAGAGAAAGGGACGCTAATAGAAAAAATGAACAAGAGAAACCCCAACATGTCATTCATATGATTGTCGGTAGGGTCGAAATCCCACAGGGACCCATATTCATTAAATGACGAATAAGTAGAAGGCATTTCTCAGCCCCACAATGATGCTCTGGTAATTTCTATCTTATTAAATAAAGATCAAGTTAAGCGTATTTTAGTGGATCCAGGTAGCTCGGCGAATATCATCCGATCGAGGGTCTTGGAGCAGCTCGGCCTACAAAATCAAATCGTGCCCGCAGCTCAAGTCTTAAACGGCTTCAATATGGCTAGTGAAACAACTAAATGGGAGATTATTTTATGGATAAACGTGGCTGGAACCATTCAAGATACCAAGTTCCACGTAATCGAGGGCGACATGAGATACAATGTCCTACTCGGAAGGCCTTGGATCCACAATATGAGGGTAGTCCTTTCGACTCTCCACCATGAAATTCCCGACGTCGGACAGTGTAAAAATAGTATACGAGGAGTAGAATGCTGCAAAGGAAATGTTTGCGGTCTATGAGGTAACACCGATATCGACACTATCAACCTCGGAAAGGTCGAACATCAAAGGTAAACAGGAAGTCAAATAGCAATCACAGCCACCAACCTCGATCGAATCGGGGAGGTAGGAGATAAAAGAAAAAGAGGAAGATTTTCTGACCCCTCGAACTTTTATTGTTCCCGAAGATCCTGACGCTACCAAATCAACGGTCGAAGAGCTAGAACATGTTATATTGATCGAGTACCTGCCCGAGCGAAAGGTATACATGGGAACGGGATTAACCCCCGAACTCAGGAAAAAGTTTATTCAATTTCTTATTGATAAATAGATTGTTTTGCTTGGTCCCATTTAGACATGACACGAATCCCAACGAAGATAACGACGTATCAGCTTAGCCTGGACCCTATGTTCAAGCCGGTGAAGCAAAAGAGAATACCCCAGTCTGAGGTAAAGCACGCATTCATAAAGAACGAGATTATTTTACCAGTGAACGTGGCTAGAACCATTCAAGATACCAAGTTCCACGTAATCGAGGGCGATATGAGGTACAATGCCCTACTCGTAAGGCCTTGGATCCACAATATGAGGGCATTTATTTCGACTCTCCACCAAATGATGAAATTCTTGACGTCGGACGGTGTAAAAACAGTATACGGGGAACAGAATGCTACAAAGGAAATGTTTGTGGTCGATGAGGTAACACCGATATCAACACTATCAACCTCAGAAAGGTCGAGCATCAAAGTTAAACAGGAAGTCAAATAGCAATCACAGCCACCAGCCTCGATCGAATCGGGGAAGCATGAGATAGAAGAAGAAGAAGAAGAAGAGGAAGTTTTTCTGACCCCTCGAACTTTTATTGTTCCTGAAGATTTTGACGCCACCAAATCAACGGTCGAAGAGCTGGAACAGGTTATATTGATCAAGTACCTGCCCGAGCGAAAGGTATACATGGGAACGGGATTAACACTCGAACTCAGAAAAAATATTATTCAATTTCTTATTGATAAATAGATTGTTTTGCTTGGTCCCATTTAGACATGACAGGGATCCCAGCAGAGATAACGACGCATCGGCTTAGCCTGGACCCTACGTTCAAGCCGGTGAAGCAAAAGAGAAGACCTCAGTCCTAGGTAAAGCACACATTCATAAAGAACGAGATTATTTTACCGGTGAACGTGGCTAGAACCATTCAAGATACCAAGTTCCACGTAATCGAGGGCGACATGAGGTACAATGCCATACTCGGAAGGCCTTGGATCCACAATATGAGGGCAGTCCCTTTGACTCTCCACCAAATGATGAAATTCTTGATGTCGGACGGTGTAAAAACAGTATACATGGAACAAAATGCTGCAAAGGAAATATTTACGGTCGATGAGGTAACACCGATATCGACACTATCAACCTCAGAAAGGTCGAGCATCAAAGGTAAACAGGAAGTCAAATAGCAATCATAGCTACCAGCCTCGATCGAATCGGGGAAGCAAGAGAAATAAGAAGAAGAGGAAGATTTTCTGACCCCTCGGACTTTTATTGTTCCCGAAGTTTCTGACGCCACCAAATCAACGGTCGAAAAGTTGGAACAGGTTATATTGATCGAGTACCTGCCCGAGCGAAAAGGTATACCTGGGAACGGGATTAACCCCCGAACTCAGGAAAAAACTTATTCAATTTCTTATTGATAACATATATTGTTTTGCTTGGTCTTATTTAGACATGAGAGGGATCCCACTGGAGATAACGACGCATCAAAAGAGAAGACCTAGTCTAAGGTAAAGCATTCATTCATAAAGGACGAGGTAACTAAACTTCTCAAAATAGGGTCCATTCGGGAGGTGAAATATCCCGAATGGTTAGCCAATGTAGTTGTAGTCCCTTAAAAAGAGAACAAACTTAGAATGTGTGTAGATTATAAAGATTTAAACAAGGTGTGTCCCAAAGATTCTTTTCCACTGCCTAACATCGATCGCATGATCGATGCCACAGCTGACCACGAGATCCTTACTTTTCTCGATGCCTATTCCGGGTACAATCAAATCCAAATGAACACAGATGACCGAGAAAAGACTTCACTTATCACCAAGTATGGAACATATTGTCATATTGTAATGCCCTTCAGGCTAAAAAATGCAGAAGATACTTACCAACGCCTAGCAAATAAAATGTTCGAAGAACAAATAGGTAAATCAATGGACGTTTATATTGATGACATACTAGTTAAGTCCCTGCGCGCAAATGACCATTTGGCCCATTTTCAGGAAACGTTCGAGATTTTAAGGAAATATAACATGAAGCTCAACCTCGAGAAATGTGCTTTCGGGATCAGGTCGGGCAAGTTCCTTGGCTTCATGGTATCGAATAGGGGGATTGAGATCAACCCCGATAAAATCAAGGGCATCGAAGACATCGTCGTCGTTGACAGTGTAAAAGTCGTGCAGAGGCTAACTGGACGGATAGCTGCCTTAGGCCGATTCATTTTGAGGTCGTCGGATCGAAGCCACTGATTTTTCTCTCTGTTAAAAAAGAAGAACGATTTCGCCTGGACCCCGGAATGCCAACAGGCATTAGAGGAATTGAAGCGATATCTATCGAGCCCACCACTGCTTCACACTCCAAAGGCAGATGAGAAACTTTACTTGTACTTGGCAGTATCGAAAATCGCGGTAAGTGGTGTCCTAATTCGAGAAGAGCAAGGTACGCAATTTTCCGTTTATTATGTAAGTCGAACCTTATGAAAAGTAGAAATTAGATATCCACATTTGGAGAAATTGACACTTGCACTGATAAACGCCTCTAGAAAGTTAAGACCATACTTTCAATGTTACCCCATATGCGTATTAACCACTTACCCACTTCGTAATATTTTGCACAAACCCGAACTATCGGGACGATTGGCCAAATGGGCAGTCGAACTCAGTGGGTACGATATCGGATATCAACCCCGGACGGCCATCAAGTCTCAAATTTTAGCGGACTTCATGGCCGACTTCACGCCAACCCTCATACCCAAAGTCGAAAAGGAACTTGTTAAAATATGGTACATTATCGATGATGATTGCCCCTTTTCACAGACGGTGCTTCGAATGTGAAGGGGTTCGAGCTAGGCATCGTTTTGAAGTCGCCTACGGGTAGCACTATTAGGCAATCTATCAAAACTCCTAGGTTGACTAACAATGAGGCCGAGTATGAGGCCATGATTACAGGTCTCGAGCTAGCTAAAAGCTTGGGAGCATAAGTCATTGAAGTCGAGTGTGACTCTTTACTGGTGGTGAACCAAGTAAACAAAACCTTCGAAGTTCGAGATGATAGAATGCAAAGGTATTTGGACAAGCTCTAGGTAACCTTGCACCGTTTCAAGGAATGGACTTTACAACATGTACCTCGAGAACAAAACAGTGAGGCCAGTGCACTTGCAAGTTTAGGGTTATCTATCGAGGAAGATGAGATCAGCTCGAGGACTGTTATTCAACTCTCGAGATCCATGATAGAGGAAGGTCATGCCGAGATAAACTCTACAAGCTTAACCTGGGATTTGAGGAATAAATATATTGAATACTTAAAGAACGAAAAGCTCTCATCGGACCCTAAAGAGTCGAGGGCCCTACGAACCAAAGCTGCTCGATTCACATTGCTGAAGATGGAACATTATACAGAAGGACATTCGATGGACCATTAGCAGTATGCTTAGGACCAGGAGACACCGATTATATTCTACGAGAAGTCCATGAAGGCACTTGTGGGAACCACTCCAGCGCCGAATCACTGATTCACAAAACCAGTAGAGCAGGATACTACTGGGATAGCATGGAAAAATACACTAAGGAGTTTGTTAGAAAATGTGATAAATGTCAAAGGTTTGCACCGATGATCCATCAGCCCGGAGAACAACTTCATTCAGTCCTATCCCCATGGCCGTTCATGAAATAGGGGATAGATATCGCCGACCCTCTGCCATCGGCCCTAGGTAAAGCTAAGTTCATTTTATTTATGACTGACTATTTCTCTAAATGGGTTGAAGCACATGCGTTCGAGAAAGTGAAAGAGAAAGAGGTTATAGACTTCATCTGGGATCATATCATATGTCGATTTGGGATACACGCCGAAATAGTCTGTGACAATGAAAAATAATTTTTTGGCAGCAAAGTGACGAAATTCCTTGAAGACCACAAAATAAAAAGGATATTATCAACACCATATCACCTTAGTGGGAACGGACAGGCCGAATCGATGAACAAGACTATCATTCAAAACCTAAAGAAAAGGTTTAACGACGCTAAGGGGAAATGGAAAGAAATTCTACCCGAAGTTCTTTGGGCATATCGGACAACATCAAAGTCCAGTACGGGGGCAACCCCGTTCTCCTTAGTATATGTCTCCGAAGCCTTGATTCCAGTCAAAGTCGGGGAACCCAGTGCCAGGTTTTGACATACAACAGAAGAGTCAAATCGCGAGACTATGAATACTAGCCTCGAATTATTGGATGAAAAACGAGAAGTCGCACTCGTTCGAATGGTTTCACAAAAGCAATGAATAGAAAGATACTACAATAAGAGAACCAACCTTCGCCACTTAAGAGTCGGAGACTTAGTCATGAGGAAAGTCACCATCAACACTCGAGATCCTAATGAAGGGAAGCTCAACCCAATTTGGGAGGGACCCTACCAAGTCATCGACATTGTCAGAAAGGGATATTATAAGCTCGGCACGATGGACGACAAACAACTACCAAATATTTGGAACATATCGCTTCTCAAACGGTATTATTGCTAAAGGTATGACTTTATTCCCTGTTTTCATTTATATATTCGACACTAACTCACTGCAGATGTTTGATCGAAGACAGAGACCTCAAGTTTTAAAGCACCGTTGCACTATTTTTCCCTTAGATCGGTTTTTGTCCCAAATGGATTTTCCCGACGAGGTTTTTAACGACTCAACAATTATGTGCTACATGAGGACAATTCAACAATATCCAGGGCTTCTTTACAATCAACCATGGAGGGCATCACCCTCGGATGTGACACTGTCGGGGCAATTACTTCGTGTCAAAGGGTCTCGATAGAAAAAATTTGTAATGGGCCAAACGGTCGAATGAACCGTGTCCATATAGATTAGTCGAGCCCCGATGACAAAACATGTACGCATGTATAAATTATACAAAGAAGCATTCTTTCTATATCAAACATCTTGTGTCTCAAATAAAATTTTCTACCATACAAGCTCCATACTTATGATTTTGTGAGAAATGGCTCAAGGGCCAAGTGCAAATATACTTCGTGCACTCGGGGACTACCATCGATGATCGACATATTTGAGTAATCTAAACTAGACCTCAAAGAGGCATCCCTCGATCTATAGGCCGAGGACATCACTCCCCGGGACTAACACTTCGAACAAGTTCGAAGTGTTATTGGGAAATAAGCCCAAGAGGCATACTCAAAGGCTACGGCCAAATTAAGGCGGCTCGGAGACGTCCGAATCCCACAATAAAAATAGGCCTTCAAATTCTTTGAAAAATTGGTTAAAAAAGGCTACCCTCGGCAAAAGGGCTTCGATGAAATCGGCCCTTGAAAAACCTTAAGAGATATCAAATTATCTTAACACAAACGTGCTACGTCACAAAAAGCAAAGGGGTTTCAATCGACATTGAACCCTCAAAAAACCCAATGGGTAAAGAATACGTGTTAAGGCATAAAGAAATTTTTACTAAGTCTTCTAAGCCGAAAAGGGGAAAAGTAGCCATCTTTTATAGACCATATCGGCCCAATCTAAAAAGCCTAAGGGCAAATACACTTATAGTTCGAGATTTTGTTCTCACTTAATTCGGACCTAAGGGTTCTACTATTCCGAGCTCAGATAAAATTGACTTGAATATAGCTTGAAGATTCATCATTATTTGATATAAAACATTAATGGGTCTGTGAATGTAAGCTCGAAACTTACTCGAACTCGGCTACAAAAACAGTACAATTACGGCTTCAATCAAGCCATCCGAAATCAAAATCCCGAACATATTGTTGAGCTCGGGCACTCGCCTTTGCTTAACTAAAAAACCTAAGGGTTTGTTCTACTCTGAGTTCGAGTTGTTTCTCACTCGATTATAGAGGCTACATCAACCCGATTACAACAAAAGTTTTCACAAGACAAAGGCAAAACATAATTTATCATAAATCAGAAATCGGAGATGAAACGGAAAGAAAAGGAATCTTTTATATATGCAAAGTATTTACAAAGATCACACAGGGTCTTACGCAAAAAAACAAAAGGAGAAAAAAAATCCTAAGTGCCTAGTCTGCCTCGGGATCTGCATCTTCGGGAGATTCATCTTCATCTCCTTCGCTCTTGGATCCACTCACAAAGTCTTCATCATCGGAAAGCAAAGCTCCGGCCTCATCCTCCAAAACTTTCACACTTTCAATATCAGCCGTGAGGTCGAAGCCATGAGCATGTACCTCGCCAAGAGTCTCTCTTCAAGAATGGCGCCTAGCATGCGCAGCAACATGGGACAATCTAACCTCAGCAGCGTCAGAAATTTCCTTTGCCCGAATGTTAGCGGCTTCAGCGTCGGCTCGGTAGGAGGCCATGAGCGCCTCTGCCTCAGATGTGGCCCTTGCAAGCTCAGCGGCCAACCGAGTCTCGAGCTCTTCAACCTTCTAGGCTCAGGCCAAGTTCTCCACCTTCACACTTTGGAGTTGACGCTCAACCAAAGACAGTTGGGCCCGAACCACATCTTTCTTCGAGGCGAGATGGTCCATGCTCTGCTTCCACCCCAAAGTCTCTGCCTCTTTTATCTTGGCCTTCTCACGAAGCTACTCAACCAATTTGGCCTTTTACTGAACCTCCAGGATCAAAGTGACAAGCTCCCAAAAATTTACATTACCCGTTCAATGAGCTCGGTTTGATCTCGATGAGTTTTTGTCAGCTCGGCTTGAATGCTCATGATCTTCTCTTCTTTTCGCACATAAAGAAGTTTGAGGGCGTTTTTCTCCTCCGTAAGCTTTTTGAGATCAGCCTTACATCGGGCTAGCTCAGCTCGGTACTTGGAAGATGCTTATCGATAGAACGTTGTAGTTTGTACAGAAAGAAAGAAAATCAGACTTAAAGAAATAAGAACAAACGCAAACATGGTAGCATGGGCTAAAACTCACTTGGTTCAGAAGCCGCTGAGCCTCATCAAAAATGAGTGATGCGCCAAGGTCGGAAACATCATCGACCCCCGTGAAGCAACCACGAAATATATCATCCCTTTCGGGGGCTGTCCCCACATCGGGGGTCCCCATGGACCGGGTAACCTGAAACTGCCCCTCAGAGAACGTAGGGGCGAGTGGTGAATCGTCAGCCCCGAGCGAGTCACTTGGGGCATTCTCTTCTTTTTGAAGGGCCTCGGAACTATACCCTTCGGGCACACCCGCCGATTGATCATCATGGCATAAGGCATCATCAACACCCGATGATTCGGGGACTCTGCTCAGACCTTCCCCTGAGATCACCTCGGCCTGCGGCTGAACCCCCTCGACAGTCACCGGATCAACAGCTTTCGAAGCTTCGATGCTTTCCCTCTTCCAAGCCACCAGCAGGCAGTCGGTATCTTCTCCCTCCTTGTCTTCATCTCGTAGTATTTGGACTACATCGGTAGGTAGAATGTCGAGATCAGTCTTCGACTTTCGAGCCCTGCTTTTATTGGGACTTGTGGTATCTGGTGGCGAGGCCTTTCTCCTTTTCTTATCTTTGGTAGGCTTCGGGACCTCCTCTTGCCCGATGTGAGGAGGTCTCATAACGACATAATCTCCAAGACTTGTATGAGAAGAAATCAAGTTAAAAGGAAGTATTTCACAGGAAAGCATCAAATACGGACATGGGAACTTACCATGATTTTTGGCCTCCCATCAACCCTTGGCCCAATCATGCCACGAGCGCTCAGCATACGGAGAGGTTGAAACCAGTTGTCGAACCCAACCTACAAGGTCTGTGACTGAACCAGGAAACCAGGGGAAAGCTGCACCATAAAGAAGAATATAGATAAGAAGAGGTAAAGGAAACATAACAAGTAATCAAACGTTATCGGTGAAGTTCTACTTACGCTTCATTTGTTCATTCTTCGGGGAATGGCATCTTCTCGGCGGAGATTAAATCGGAGGTCCTGACTCGGACAAACTGGCACATCCATCCTCGGTCCTTGTCCTCATCTATACTCGAGAATAGCACCTCAGTCCGTCCCGATAAAGACGGGGGTTGTATAGCCTAATGAGATAATCGAGGGTGAAAGACATCCCTTCAATCTTGCTCGAGAAGAATCTGAGCAAAATGACAATGCGCCAAAAAGAGGGGTAGATCTGGCCTAGGGTTACCCGGTATTGGCGGCAGAAGTCGATTATGACGGGATCGACGGAATCCAGTGTGAAAGGGTAAGTATACACACTTAAGAACCCTTTCACATGAGTGATGATGTCCTCTTCGGGGGTAGGAATCACCACCTCTTTATTCTCCCAATGACAGTCCTTTTTCACCTGCTCGAGATTGCCTTCAGATATCAAACATATGTATCTAGACATGGGCTCGCATCGGCCAGGAACTGAAGCCTTTTCTTCTTGAGGAACAGTCTTTGATGTTTTTGCCATTGCTATATGAGGTTTAAGGAAGGAAAGGGTGGAATTTGCGTTTTAATAAGAGATTGACAAACCAAAACCGACAAAGTTGATGGACTTGAAGATAATAAAAGAGCTTTTGAAGATTATAATAAGTTTGAAAGTAAAGTTTGAAAAAATTATGAAGGTGGTCTATTTATAATAGCCACTTTGACGGTTTGAAAGCACTGGTGGCCGACCATCAACTGGCATTAATTAATGACCTTCGGAACTGCGTAGACGCGATGCTTCAATCGCTGATGTCGCTTACGTCACAATGTTGATGTCATAATTGATCGAGGTATTAAATCGAAGGCTCAAATTCGTTTCTTCTCGTTACACTCCAAAAAACTAGGGGACTATCTATATACGGTCGAAATCGGGCATACCCGATTTCATTGGCAGGGGAGTTGCCTCGAGGGTAACCTCATAATAGATCGGGCTCGAGCTCGAAGATAAAACATCACACCTAGAGATCAAAGTGTTCATTGAGATCGAGGCCAGCAATAATCGAGATCGAGCATGACTGACTTCGAGTAAGGCGTAATAACGGAACGACGAGATATCAGTAACCGGTCGAAAGTCAGGGCGGAAATCCCTAAATAGATCAAATCAAAGCGGTTATTAGCGCCAATCATGGGATCTACTTCTATTATTATAGTTGTACCTTATTTAGGATTCCTCTATTATATAAAGAGGGATCCCATTCACTCGTAGAAAAAAATATTATTCACGGATAAGAATATACATATACGTTGTTTTCTTTGTTCATTACTATAACGTTGTTTGTTCTATCCTATATTGTTCTTATTAACTAACCTCGAGACTATCTCGAATCGAGGTCGAGGCATCGTTGCCGACCGGTTTGATTTATTTTATTGTCCGAGTTATCTATTTAATTCATTGTTTATCAATTGGTGATGGTTTAAATCACATATCCTTAAAACCACAATATAAGTTTAATTGTTACTCAATTTTGAGGGTAAACACTTATTATAGCATAATAATGGTCGTTTACAAAGAAAATATAAAAAAATAATACTCTTTGTTAATGACAAGAGATAGGATAGTTTATTTTTGCCCGAATAGTGAAAATACAATTTTTAGTTTTTCTTGTAATTAATGTTTTGAGTATAAACATGAGTATTGTCTTACTAGTTGAACAAATGAATACCAAACAAAGTGTAGATTTTTTCGAATGCTAAGGATGTAGTGGATATGATTAACAAGAAAGTGGACACTTTTTGGGAGTTCAATACTATTTGTGAAAATATTCGGAGCTTTATAAAAGGTTTTGACTTGAAACCTATCATGGTGGATTTAAGATTTTGAAATAATAGGTCTTCTATTATATAACATAGATAGGCACATACAACATATAATTAACGCGTTTAACTAAACTCAATATTTCGGCACAAATGATGAACGTATACATAAACGATCACCAATTTATTAAGTTTTCCGTGTCTATATTGCATGATGTCACTTGCGAGCTTACTTTCTCAAGCTGAGTTGTAATTAGTGTGTGGTCCTTCTTTGAAGCAGTTATATCATTTAACTCGCTCTTACCATATTGCTATTTGAAAAACAAATGTGTTCGACAATAGTAGCCGATTGTTTCTCCCATCTTCCTTTTTTTCCCTTGTAACGAAAGTATCAATTGTGTACGTATTTTGCATTTAGTTTTCACTTAAATACAAGATGAATTTTATTATGCACCGTTCATCAAATGGTTGTTGCTTCAACTCTTAGGAAAAATAGTGATTTCATTTGACAATATATAGATGTATACACGAATGACGCATATATGTACGAATTTGACAGTCTTTAAAATTAAACACATATACCTTTGTATTTTTACTTATCAGATTAAGTTGTTGGCTTAGGGGAGGCAAATCGATCAATTTTGCCTTCAAGCCCATTTTCTCATGCGCTTGAGACAAAATTCAACATTAAAGAGAAAAAGATAACTCTTTGTAGTCCATATATACTACTAGAAATTCGACAAACATCGTCCAAAAAAATCGACCAAAGTAGGTCGATAATGACCGATAACCGTTCAAAACGCGACCATTAATGTGTGATCGGTATTTTGAAGGTCGTAAGGGCATACCGATCAAAGTTAGTCGTAAATTACCGACCAACTTTGGTTGGTCAATTAAATTCAAAAAAGAAAACAAATGCCGAAAAATCGATTAAAGTTGGTCGGTTTTTTCCGAACAAAGTCGGTCAGTATTTTAATTATATAATTAAAAAATACACCATCTAGGAATCGAACTTGGGTCTGTATTGTGACAGGATACTATTCTACCACTAGACCAATGGTGCATTTTATTTTAAGATTTTTGTTTATTTCATTTATACTTCTTAATTTTATTTTCACACGAAAATAACCGACCAATATCGATCGGTTTTATTAAAAAAAATGACCGACCGAAATCGGTTGGTTTTTTATTTAATTTATTTTAAATAAAAAACCGACCAAAGTTGGTCAGTTTCTTGACAAATAAATTTTGTGGGACCCAAAAATAGTTTTTTGCATTTCTTCGCCAAAGAAAATCGACCAAAGTTAGTCGGTTTCGTAAAACAAAATTTTAAAAAAATAAAAAACCGACCAACTTTGGTCGATTTTTTGGACGGTTTTTTGACCGACCAAAATTGGTCGGTAGACCGCGATCGATTTTTGCGAAATTTCTAGTAGTGACATGGGACTTTTATCTTTCATGTAAGGCAAAGAAGTAGTAGGAGAAAGAGACTCACAAAATAATCTTTGACTTTGCATTACCGATTATTGACAATAATATCAACATATAAGTCCATCCAAGTTCGAGTCCATGTATTATTTTATCGAATAAATTTGATTTCAGTATCAATTGTGCAGTTTGATCCCTCAAGCTAACAAAGGTGAAAAAAGTTAACAAATTTTTATTGTTTAGAGTTAAACAACAACAACAACAATAATCCTAGTGTAATCCCACAAATGAAAAATACACAAATGACACTAAGTCGTGTACTAAAGCTACTATTACAAACAAGGACAACACTCGTCTACCTAACCATTTACCTTTCTTCTCAACATCGATACCTTTCTATTCATGGTCATGTCCTTAATAAGCTGGAGCATCGTCATATCTTGCCTAATTGCCTCTCCCGAATACTTCTTCGGCATGCCTCTACCTTTATTTAAGCCCTCCAAGGCCAATCTCTCACACCTCCTCGCCGCCCGCCGGTATATCTGTGTCTCTCCTCTTCACATACCTGAACCATCTAAGTTTCGCCTCCCACATCTTGTCCTCCACAAGGGTCACGCTCATCCTGTCCCGAATAACTTAATTTCTAATTCTATCTAAATTGGTATGCATGCACATCCATCTCAACATTCTCATTTCAGCCACTTTCATCTTCTCGACATGGGAGTTCTTGACTGGCCAACACTTTGTCCCATACAACATAGTCAGTCTGACTACCGCTCTATATAACTTACATTTAAGTTTTTGTGGTACATTCTTATCACACAAAACACCGGAAGCGAGCCTCAATTTCATCCCCCCTCCCCCCCCAATATGATGCATAACATCCTCGCTGATCTCTCAATTCCCTTTTATAACTGACCAAGGTACTTGAAATTTTCTCTCATAGGGATTACTTGAGAATCAATCCTTACGTCTTCGCCCGCTACCTGAGTTACACCACTGAACTAGTACTCCAAGTATTCTGTCTCAGTCTTGCTCAACTTGAAACCTTTAGAGGGTCCGCCTTCAAAACTCTAACCTCTCGCGAACACCGCTTCGCATATCGTCAATCACTATAATATCATATGAAAATATCATGCACCACGACACCTCCACTTGAATGTGGTGCATCAGTGTATCGATCGCCAAGGAAAGTAGAAATGGGCTGAGGGCTAACCCTCGGTGCAACCCCATCACAATTGGGAAGTATTCCGAGTCCCCTCCCACTGTCTTCAATTGAGTCTTAGCTCCATCATATTGTCCTTAATAGCCCAAATGTATGCAACAAGAACACATATGGCCTTCAGGTATCTCCACATAACCTCCCTTGGCACTTTATCATAAGTCTTATTTAAGTCGATGAATACTATGTGTAAATCCCTCACTATATTGCCCCATCAACCTCCTAACAAGATAGAATAACTTCGGTAGTCGAATGTCCTGGAATAAATGTGAATGGCTTTTGTAAATAGACTCAATCCTCTTCAACCTCAGCTCCACCACCCTCTCCCAGACTTTCATAATATGGCTTAGTAACTTGATACCCCGATAGCTTTTGCAACCTTGGATATCACTCTTGTTCTTATACAACGGGATCATCGTATTCTATCTTCATTCTTCGGGTATCTTCTTCATCCTAAAAATGATATTAACTAACTCAGTGAGCCACTCCAAGCCCGCCCTACTACGCTCTTCCAAAATGCTACCGGGATTTTATCTGAACCGATCGCTCTCCCATGCTCATCTTACGCATACCTCCTTGAATCTTATACGCCTATAATATCCAAAGTCTTGACGACTCTCGGGGTGTTCTAAGTTTCCTAGCGCAGTATTTCTCGTCCAACAAAACTCTGCCTTCTTCGTCCTCGATGCACTTCACTTGGTCCAGGTCACATGCCTTCCTTTCTCTCACCTTGTCTAACATGTACAACTTCTTATTCCTTCATTTGCATCTAAGTTCTTCATACAAGCGTTTAAACGCATCAATCTTAGTCGTTGTCACTGTTAACTTTGCTTCCTTTTTAGCCATCTTATATCGCTCCATATTCATCCTATTCTCCTTGTCGTCCACGCTCTCCAAAATATTCAAATATGCTGCCTTCTTGGTTTTCACTTTGCCTTAGACCTTAGTACTCCACCACCAATCCCCTTTGCGGCCACCGGATGATCCATTTGAGACCCTCAATACCTCTCTAGCATCTTTCCTGATGCAATTCGCAGTCGTGGTCCACATACCACCTGCATCCCTACTACTCCTTCATGCCCCCATAGCCAACAACTTATCCCTCAACTCCTGGGTTTTGTCTTTAATCAAAGCTCCCAACTTGATCCTAGGTAGACTATACATAATCCTCACTCTTCGCTTCCTCGTGAGCTCCAAATCTATGACCAGGAGCCTATGCTCGATCGTGAGGTTCTCACTCGGGATGTCCTTGCAGTAAAATAAAGAAAAAAAAGATGAATAGCAAACCGTTCAACTACTAAGTAGCATCACATTAGCTATCATATGATATAATATCATGATAAATGTCTTACTACCCTTATTATATAGAACACGATAATCAATTATTGGTTATTCTCTTCTTCTTTTTCTTTGGTACTGTATACAGCCAAAACCGATTTCGACCTTCGTACGATTGGTGAAGATGGACTGAAGAGCGTTTTTATAATATCGAGGTGATATTTAAAGAAGGCACGTACGAGCTTCGATTTTCGGGGTCAGAATAAATACCGAGCTCGACGTCATTATCGAGCTCGAGTCCAAATCGAGCTATGATGAGTAGCGATGGTATCAAGTTTTAGAGCTAGAGACCAATCGACACCGAGCCTAAATCAATACTGAGCCCCGAGTCAGCCTCGAGCTCAAGCCTACATCGAGCTCTAAACCTAAAAACTGACCAATACTGAGTCTAATCAAGATCGAGCCAAGAGACAAGAGTCGTTAAAGCCGCACTAAGAGAGAGAATCTCGGCGGAAAATAGGGAAAAACTGATTTATCATGGATTTCCCACTATGTATTTTTTATTATATCTAAAGTAGGATCCCTCCACGATAAGAGGGATGGCTATTATTTATGTAGGAGGCCATTCATACATTGTAATTCAGATACAATGCACTCTCATATTGAAATATTATCTTTTTTAACTTTAGAGTTTGATTCATCTTACTTAATCCATAAGGCATCCTCCATTAATCTTTGCTTGTATTTCAGTCTTTACAGTCAATATAAACATATTCATTTTTTCCCTTTACGATTTATGCTAAGTTGTACCACGTACCCTTAGAACTACATATAAATTCAACTCTATCCATTTTTCGGAAAAACAGTTTGGCGCCCACCGTGGGGCTAAGGATAACATTGGTTATTTGGTACGAATCTCTACAAAACATGCCATTTTACACTTGATTTTGGAAGTATCTTTGATTTCAGGTTGAAAAATATGAATTCTCGAGTAATGGCCATACCTATCGACAATGAAGCTGGCCTTCAAGATGAGATCAACAACTTAACCCCCGGGGTGGAGGCCACTTGTCGATCCCGTTGGATCTCAGGTCGAAGAGCCAATAGACGTCAATTCACATGCGGCCATCGAGACGAACCAAAGTTCCGACCCTGAAAATAACATTCATGATGGAACTTGGAATGCAACTCTAAATACCCAAAACACTAAGGAAAACAGAATCAACTTGCATATGATCTTCGAGATGTTGCAAGCTCAACAAGTAGAAATAGCCCAGTTGCAAAGCCAAACACAGGCACCGACCAGACTCGAGCCCAGTCTACCTCAAGAAGTCACCCACAAAATGGGGTCGACTATAATAAGGTCAAATGAGCAAGAATCGGGGACTAATCCCGAAATTGTTAAGATATTTGAAGAATTGACAAAACGAATAGAGTCAGGAGAAAGGAGTATCGAGGCAAACGACAAAAAAATGGAAACATATAACTCTAGGGTTGATCAGATCCCGGGGCCACCACCAATATTGAAGGGCTTAGATTCCAAAATATTAATACAAAAGCCTTTCCCCCCGAGCGCGACTCCTAAACCAATCCCAAAGAAGTTTTGCATGCCCGAGATTCCTAAATATAACGAAACGACCGACCCCAACGAGCATGTCACCTCTTACGCATGTGCCATCAAAGGGAATGATCTAGAGGACGATGAGATTGAATCTGTATTATTGAAAAAAATCGATGAAACCCTGTCAAAGGGAGCAATGATATGGTATCATAAGTTATCGTCTAACTCTATCGATTCTTTTGCAATGCTTGCAGATTTTTTCGTAAAAGCACATGCCAGGTCCATAAAGGTCAAAACCAGGAAGTCAGACATATTCAAGGTAAGACAAAAGGATAACGATATGCTAAGAGAATTCGCATCTCGTTTCCAAATGGAACGAATGGATCTACCACCAGTCACAGATGATTGGGATGTTCAAGCTTTCACTCAAGGTCTAAACGAACGAAGCTCGATGGCTTCACGGCGGCTGAAGCATAACTTAATCGAATACCCAGCTATTACTTGGGCCGATGTGCACAATCGGTATCAATCCAAAATAAGAGTCGAAGATGACCAGTTGGGTTTTGGGTCCGGTACTAAAAGGGATATCGACCGAGAACCAAGAGCGAACAAGGATCAATATCCGCCATGTAATGGGAATCGTAGGGGTAGCAAACCTTCATGCAACCCCGTATGAGGTGAAAAGAAACATAATCCAGGCCAAGGGGCTCGGGGGGTTGATGAACAAGAATGGGTTCGATAGGCATACCGGACCTAGGGAAGCACCTCAGTTATCAGAGTACAACTTCAGCATCGATGCATCCGCTATCGTGTAGACTATTGGACACATCAAAGATACTAAATGACCTCGACCTATGTAGACCGATCCTGCCTAGATGAATCCCAATCAAATGTGCAAATATCATGGCACTCATGGCCACAGAACGGAAAATTGCAGGCAATTAAGAGATGAAGTAGCACGGTTATTCAATAAAGGGCATCTTCGAGAATTTTTAAGTGGCATGGCTGGAAATCATTTCAAAGACAGAGATTTCAACAGACAGAGCGAACAAGAAGAGCCACAACACATCATCCACGTGATCATCTGTGGGATCGATACCCCTTAGGGGCCGGTGCTTAAACGCACTAAGATATCAGTCATAAGAGAAAAACGATCTCGAACTCAAGATTACGCACCCATAGAAACCCTGTCCTTTAATGATGACGATGCAGAAGGAATCATGCAACCTCACAACGACGCACTAGTAACATTTGTACTTATGAATAGAACTAAAGTCAAACGTGTGTTAATTGATCCAGGTAGCTCGACCAACATTATAAAATCGAAGGTCGTAGAGAGCCTCGGCCTACAGAACCAGGTCGTACCCGCAACCCTGGTTCTAAACAGATTCAATATGGCATGTAAAACTACCAAAGGCGAGATAATTCTATCAATAAATATGGTCGGAACCATCCAAGAAATGAAGTTTCACGTAATTAAAGGCGATATGAGGTACAACACCCTTTTTGGAAGGCTGTGGATCCACAATATGAGAGTTGTGACTTCGACCCTCCACTAGGTTCTGAAATTCCCAACATCGGAGGGAGTCAAAACAGTTTTCGGGGAACAACCGGCGAAAGAGAAATGTTTTCCGTTGAAGAAACAACTCTGATAACTTTACTGTCATTGGCAAAGGGATAGGGTTCGAAGGAAGAACAAAATACTAAATAGCAATCACAAACGTAAGGTCCGACCTAATTATAGAATTGGAAGACTAACGAAGATGATGAACATGGGATCCCTCGATTCTTCGTGGTCCCCGATGATTCTGACGCTACTCAGCCTACGGTTGAAGAACTTGAGCAAGTCATACTAATTGAATATCTGCTCGAACGAAAGGTATACCTGGGCGTAGGGTTAGAACCCGAGCTCAGGAAAAAGCTTATTCAATTTCTTATAGCTAACATAGACTGTTTCACTTGGTCCCACCTTGAAATGATAGGAATCCCGCCGGGAATCACCACTCATAAGCTAAGCTTGGACCCAAGGTTCCACCCGGTAAAACCAAAAAGAAGGCCCCAGTCCGAAGTCAAACATGCCTTCATCAAAGACTAGGTAACCAAACTTCTCAAAATAGGGTCCATTCGGGAAGTAAAGTACCCGAATGGCTAGCAAATGTGGTAGTAATCCCTAAAAAAAGGAACAAACTTAGAATGTGTATAGATTATAAAGACCTGAATAAAGCATGCCCTAAGGACTCTTTTCCTTTGCCTAATATCGATCGTATGATCGATGCCACGACCGGCCACGAGACCCTCAGTTTTCTCGATGCCTGTTCCGGGTACAACCAAATATAGATGAACCCGGAAGATCAGGAAAAGACCTCGTTTAGCGCTAAATACATGACTTATTGTTATAATGTAATGTCATTCGGTCTAAAAAAAATGCTGGTGCAACTTATCAACGCCTAGTAAACCGAATGTTCGAAAAGAAAATAGGAAAAATAATGGAAGTTTATATTGATGGCATGTTAGTTAAATCCCTAAGAGCAAAGGACCATTTAAAGCATTTGCAAGAAACTTTAGACATTCTAAGGGAGTACAATATGAAGCTCAATGCCGAAAAATATGCTTTCGGGGTTGGCTCGGGCAAGTTTTTCGGCTTCATGGTGTCCAATCGAGGAATCGAGATTAACCCTGATAAAATCAAAGCAATTGAGGATATCATATTGGTAGATAATGTAAAGGCTGTGCAAAGGCTAACGGGATGGATAGTCGCCCTAGGACGATTCATTTCGATATCCTCGAATAGGAGCCAGCGATTTTTCTCTCTGCTTAAGAAGAAAAGCATTTTTTCATGGACTCCTGAGTGTGAGCAGGCTTTGGAAGAGCTAAAACGATATTTATCGAGCCCTCCATTACTCCATACCCCGAAGGCAGATGAACAACTATACTTGTATCTAGCTATCTCGGAGATAGCGGTAAGTGGAGTCCTAGTTCGAGAAGAACGAGGTACGCAATTCCCTATTTATTATATCAGTCGAACTTTAGGTGAGGCCGAAACTAGATATACCCACTTAGAAAAATTAGCACTTGCTTTAATAAGTGCCTCTAGGAAATTAAAATTGTATTTCCAGTGCCATCTGATACATGTTGTGATAACTTATCCTCTACAAAATATTTTACACAAGCTTGAGCTCTCAGGTCGATTAGCCAAATGGGCCATAGAGATCGCCTGGTACGACATCGAGTATCGACCTCGAACCGCTATCAAATCTCAGATCTTAGCGGATTTCATGGCTGACTTCATGTCGGCCTTGGTACTAGAAATTGAAAAGGAATTACTGATAAAATCGGATACCTCTTCGGGAATCTGGACCCTCTTTACTGACAGAGCCTCGAACGCAAAGGGATCTGGACTAGGCATCGTACTAAAATCGCCCACAGGTAATGTAGTTAGACAATTTATTAAAACTACAAAATTGACTAATAATGAGGTCGAATATGAGGCCGTGATTGCAGGTCTCGAACTAGCTAAGAGCTTGGTAGATA
This sequence comes from Nicotiana otophora, assembly GCA_000715115.1. Taxonomy (NCBI): domain Eukaryota; kingdom Viridiplantae; phylum Streptophyta; class Magnoliopsida; order Solanales; family Solanaceae; genus Nicotiana; species Nicotiana otophora. The sequence goes on along the minus strand of AWOL01S0019295.1, from coordinate 56,701 downwards.
AGGTTGTGGAGGCTAAATGTGATTCCCTCATTGTGGTAAATCAAGTCAACGGGACTTTCGAAGTCCGAGAAGATCAAATGCAAATATACTTGGATAAACTACAAGTGACTCTACATCGATTTAAGGAATGGACTTGTAAAATGTGCTTCGATAATAGAACAGGGAGGCCGACGCTCTTGTGAACTTAGGTTCTTCAGTCGAGGATGACGAACTCAACTTGGGGACTGTCGTACAACTCATGAAATCGGTAATCGAAGAAGGTCATGCCGAGGTATACTCCACGAGTTTAACCTGAGATTAGAGAAACAAGTATATGGAATACTTCAAGAACGGGAAACTTCCATCGGATCTAAAGGGATTAAGAGCTCTACGCACAAAAGCTGCACGATTCACCTTATCCAACGATAGAACGTTATTCAGAAGGATGTTAGATGGTCCACTGGCAATATGTTTGGAACTGGGAGATACCGACTACATCTTACGTGAGATTCACGAGGGCACTTGTGGGAATTATTCTGGTGCCGATTCATTAGTCCACAAAATAATCAGAGCAAGATATTATTGGATTGGTATGGACAAAGATGCAAGGGAGTTCATTCGAAAATGCGACAAATGTCAAAGACATGCGCCCATGATTCATCAACCCGGGAGCTTCTCCACTCGATCCTATCTTATTGGCCTTTCATGAAATGGGGAATGGACATCATCGGCCCCCTCCCGTCGGCCCCAGGCAAGGCTCGATTTATTTTGTTTATGACTAATTATTTCTCTAAATGGGTCGAAGCACAATCTTTCGAGAAAGTTAGTGAAAATGAGATAATAAATTTCATTTGGGACCACATCATATGTCGGTTCAGGATGCCATCCGAAATTATATGCGATAATGGAAAGCAATTTATCAGAAGAAAAGTGACCAAATTTCTCGAAGACCACAAAATTAAAAGGATCTTTTCGACACCTTATCATCCCAGCGGAAACGGACAAGCTGAATCGACAAACAAAACCATCATCCAAAATCTCAAGAAAAGATTAACCAACGCTAAAGGTAAATGGAGAGAGATACTACCCGAGGTCCTGTGGGCATACCGAATAACATCAAAATACAGTACCGTAGCAACACCATTCTCGTTGGTTTATGGCGCCGAAGTTCTTATCCCGGTTGAAGTCGGAGAACCTAGCGTTAGATTTCGGTATGCAACAAATGAGTCGAATAACGAAACAATGAACACGAGCCTTGAATTATTGGACGAAAAACAAGAAGCAGCTCTCGTCCGATTAGCTGCCCAAAAACAGCTTGGGGTGGGCATATTTCGATCAAAACCGAACAAACCGACCGAACCAATTTTTTTTTTATTTCAGTTTCGGTTATTCGGTTTTTTCGGTCAGTTTCGGTTTAAAATTTTAAAATTTCAGTTTTTCGGTTCGGTTTTCGGTTATTAATTTATTTAGTTCGGTTAACCAAAAAAATAAATTATTAGCATATAAATTCTTTAAGTTATATATAGGCTAAGCCCATAGGTAATAAATTAATACTATTAAGTCCAATCCATCAAAGACCCAACCTAATTAAGTAAGTCTATCAGCTTTCCAATCTTAAAGACTTTTACCTTATTAAAACTTCCACAACATATATGATAGTATACCAGGAGGATTTCACATAGAGTTGTAATTTACACTATGTTTGAATTTTATGATCCATAATAATGTGCAAAGTTTAGTATATATTTTTTTATTTATAAAAACAGTATTTTCAAGAAGTTTGAAGTTTTGAAAAAAAAATAACAAATTCGTCAGTCCTATTATTACATAGAAGGAGCCCAATATGATAATGTTGAAACCAAAAATCGATCTGAAAAAAACGAACAGAAATTAGAAAACCGAACCGAACCGAACTTTTTTCAGTTCGGTTTTGGTTACTACCTTTACAAAATCAAAAACCAAATAACCGAACCGAATTTCTTCAAACCGAACCGAACTGACCCAACCCCCACCCCTAAAAACAGCGGATCGAAAGATACTATAATCGAAGAACCAATCTTCGCCATTTTAAGATCAGGGACTTAGTGCTGAGGAAAGTTACCCTCAACACTCGAAATCCGAACGAAGGAAAACTGGGTCCAAACTGGGAAAGACCGTATCAGGTCCTCGAAATCGTTGGTAAAGGATCCTATAAACTCGGTATCATAAACGGCAAGCAACTACCAAAAATTTGGAACGTGTCACACCTAAAACGATACTACTATTAAGGTACAACATCCTATGTTCATTTATATTTTGAAATTAACCCTTGCAGATGTTCGATCAGAAACAGGAATGGATTATTCAGCTCGAAGCTTTTAGGCATGAAAGCACACGTTGCACTATTTTTCCCTTTGACCGGTTTTTGTCCCAAATGGGGTTTTCGGCAAGGTTTTTAACGAGGCAACCATTGACCGTGCTAACTTAGAACAATTCAGCAGTATTCGAGGCCTCTTTACAACCAACCTCGAATAGTAGGGGCATTACCCTCAAATATACCAAGTTCGATTATCAAGTTCAATGCAAGGAAGTTACTTCGTAACAACAGGGGTTCGATAGGAAAAATTGTAAGAGCTAAATGGTCAAAACGACCATGCTCGTGTAGTTTGCTCGATCCCTGGTACAAAACATGAACAACATGTATAATGACATAAAGAGAAATTTCTCCTTTACCGATATCTCATAATCCATCCTTTATTTTGTGATCTATTATGCAAGGGCTACTCCATCCTCTATTTCGTGATCTATTATGAAAGGGTTACTCTTACTTCGAGTTCGAGCAATCACTCACTCGTCCATAAAGCTTACGAGCTACATTATTTCGAGTTCGAGCAATCACTCACTCGACTACTAAGCCTACGTGATAACATTACTTCGAGTTCGAGCAATCACTCACTCGACCAATCAAAGCTAAGGGCTACTCTTACTTCGAGTTTGAGCAATCACTCAGTCGACTACTAAGCCTAAGGGCTAATCTTATTTCAAGTTCGAACAATCACTCACTCGACCATAAAGCCTAAGGGCTAATCTTACTTCGAGTTCGAGCAATCACTCACTCGACCACTAAGCCTACCGGTTACATCATTTTGAGTTCGAGCAATCACTCACTCTACCATAAAGCTTAAGGGCTAATCTTACTTCGAGTTCGAGCAATCATTCACTCGACCAATTAAAGCCTACCGGCTATATCATTTTGAGTTCGAGCAGTCACTCACCCGACAATAAAGCCTAAGGGCTAATCTTACTTCGAGTTCGAGCAATCACTCACTCGACCACTAAGCCTACGAGCTACATCATTTCAAGTTCGAGCAATCACTCACTCGACCACAAAGCCTAAGGACCACTCTTACTTCGAGTTCAAGCAAACACTCACTCGGCCACTAAGCCTACAGTCTATATCATTTCGAGTTCGAGTAGTCACTCACTCGATCATAAAGCCTAAGGACTAATCTTACTTCGAGTTTGAGCAATCACTCACTCGACCACTAAGCCTACAAGCTACATCATTTCGAGTTCGAGCAGTCACTCGCTCGACCATAAAGCCTAAGGGCTAATCTTACTTCGAGTTCGAGCAATCACTCACTCGACCACTAAGCCTACAAGCTACATCATTTCGAGTTCGAGCAGTCACTCGCTCGACCATAAAGCCTAAGGGCTAATCTTACTTCGAGTTCGAGCAATCACTCACTCGACCACTAAGCCTACAAGCTACATCATTTCGAGTTCGAGCAGTCACTCGCTCGACCATAAAGCCTAAGGGCTAATCTTACTTCGAGTTCGAGCAATCACTCACTCGACCACTAAGCCTACATGCTACATCATTTTGAGTTCGAGCAATCACTCACTCGACCATTAAGCCTACGGGCTATATCATTTCGAGTTCGAGCAGTCACTCACTCGACCATAAAGCCTAAGGGCTAATCTTACTTTGAGTTTGAGCAATCACTAACTCGACCACTAAGCATACAAGCTACATCATTTTGAGTTCGAACAATCACTCACTCGACCACAAAGCCTAAGGGCTACTTTTACTTCGAGTTCGAGCAAACACTCACTCGACTATTAAGCCTAAGGGCTACTCTTATTTTAAGTTCGAGGGCTACCCTTATTTCAAGTTCGAGCAAACACTACAAGGTCCGAATTTGATCAAATTGCCTAAAGCCTCGAACTTAGGAAAATTTTCATAAGGCATTAATAAAACAAAATTTTCACAAGGCAGAAAATGAAACAGAGACAAGTCGGGAAAGAAAAAGATCTTCATATATATAAGTATTTACAAGGTCCGATGAGGACCCTACATACAAAAAGATCAAAAATAAAAACCCTAAGGTTCCTGACTATCTCCGGGAACAGTCTCTTCTCCACCGAGCTCCTCCCCGCTCTCAAACCTGCTCTTGCTCTCATCATCATCATCATCGGAAGCTAGGGCTCCAACGTCGGCCTAGCCCTTTTTTTATCTATTCAGTAAAATCGAAACCTCTAACATGGATTTTCTCGAGGGTTTCCCTCTAATATTGGCATTTGGTGAGCTCAACAATCCAATATGCTCGAGTTTGAGCATTTTCGGCTGCCTCTCTCGCTTGTACTTGAGCAACTTCAGCATCGGCTTGATAGACGGCCACGAATGCATCCGCATCGGTCTATGCTTTTTCAGCTTTAGATTTGGCCTTGGCAAGTTCGGAAGCCAACCGAGCCTCGAGCTCCTCTATTTGTTTTTTGCTTTAACCAAGCTCCTCTCCTTCATGCCTTGAAGTTGACATTCGGCCGATGATAATTGGCTCGAGCAGCCTCTTTCTCTACAGCAAGGCGGTCTATACCTTCTTTCCACCCCAAGGTCTCCGCCTTTATTATGTCGACCTCCTCACAGAGCTGCCCGATCATCTCGAGCTTCTACTGTAACTGTGAGATTGAAATATTAGCCTCCGATCTCAAATCAAGCCCATGAATTTTTAATATTTTCATTACCTGCTCGGTCAGACCGGTCTGATCTTGGTGAGCCTTGGCCAACTCGGCTCAGAGTTCCTTGGTCTCCTTTTCTCTTTGATCACAAAGAAGTCTGAGGGCATTTCTCTACTCCGTGAGCCTTCGGAGGTTGGCCTCGTACCGACCAAGCTCAGCTCGGGACCGAGAGCATGCTCCTCGATGAAGCGCTGGGGCCTGCACAAAAGGAGAAGTTAGAAGAGGAAAACAAACACAGGAATAATACCAACCAAGAGAGTTAAGGCTTACCCGATTCAAAGCTCGATGTACTTCGTTAAAATGGCCATAGATTATATATAGTTATATTCATCCACTATTTTTAGTTTATATGATTGCGTTTGGACATAAGAATAGTAAAATTCCAAAACAAAGTATTTTGTTTTTCAAGTTAAAATGATAATTTAAAAATTAGAGTTGTGTTTGGAAATGAATATAATTTTGGGTTAATTTTGAATTTTTGTGAGTGATGTGAGTGAAAATTTTGAAAAACAGCTTTTGGAGTTTTTTAAATTTTTGAAAAATTTTAAAATTCATCTTCAAGTGAAAATTCGAAATTTTATAGCCAAACACTAATTTTTTAAAAAGTGGAAAAATTCTTATTTCCAAACGGGCTAGTGTGCAACTATTTGGGTTAATTCTTCAAAATAATGACACTATTACACTCACTTATATGGCAATTTGGGCTTAGAAAACGAAAGCTCTAGAATTTGGGCTTATCAGTCTTCAGACAAAACCCAAACCCTAGGCTACTCACCAGCCCTGTCCGGTTATATATTGTAAACTTCTCCCCACATTTCAGGGTTCGCTCGCCGCCGTCGACGCATTTGCTTCTTCTAATTTTCTCCGGCTCCGATTCCACACCAGAATACACCATGGTTGCCGCCAAGAAAACCGTAAGAATCTCTATTTAAAACCAATATTAGTTTACGAATCGGATCATGAAAAGTGCGCATTACTGTATGAGTTTAATGCACTGACGGTGTAAAAGATTATAGGATAAGGTATTTTAGAAGTAAATTGCACGTAAGTATATTGCTTTAATAGGTTAAATTACTCTGATTTTGTTAAAGAAAATTGACAGTGCATATAGGTTAAAACCAAATGTTGAATGAGAATTTGTTTGTTGTGAATTTTGCAGAAGAAGACTCATGAGAGTATTAACAATAGGCTGGCTCTGGTTATGAAGAGCGGCAAATATACATTGGGATACAAAACTGTTCTCAAGACCATTAGAAGCTCCAAAGGTCTGTGCTGAACTCAATATGAATTGAGTATGCAATAATATCTACGGTTTAATCCCAAATTGTTTCGGCTATATGATTCCTCTATATTATAGTAGTTGAGTTATAATTTAATTTTTCATTCAATTGGAGAATACTATTGTTGTTATTATTATTAAATTTTGGTATTTTAACTCAACCATTATAATCTTGGTAATCCTCATAGTATCTTGATCTAGTTTTAATATTTATACCTAATGATAATTTGTAATGAAAAGGGAAAACAATAGGAAGAGTAATTTTTTTTCCAAAAAAGGAATATGGGCAGGTGAGAATATTAACCGTAAGGGGTTATTACTACACCCTTCCCATTTTTCAAAGGCCATATAAACAAGTGTGCGTGTAGTGTGTCATCTTCAGAACCAAGTACACCACACACACACTTATATATATGGCTTTTGGAAAATGGGAACGGCTTAGTAATAAATACTTGTAGTTAATATTCTCACATGCCCCTATTTATTTTTTTGGAAAAAATTATAACAAAACAAAACATTACTCTTCCTATCTTTTTCTCCTTTTCATTACAAACATTATGATCTGTAGGTTGCCTGGAAGAAAATATAATCAAATTATGACCTGATTGGTAGTTTGGCAATCCAAATAACAATTGTCAAATTATGATGATTTATGAATTTGATGTGCAATTTATTATGGGTAATATTACTTTGTTTGTGGGCTGGCAAATGTACGAATAAGTAGTGATATACTATGCTTCAAGTTTACGAGTATAATGTTTAAGGATAAAATGGAATTTGTGACTATAGATTGGCTTGTAAGGTTGGAGCTTCGAGTGAAGAGCAAAAAGCCACTCGCTTGCTTCTTCTCATAATGCTCCAAACATTTAAATGGCTTGTTATCTTGAAATGAGCAATCAGATATCCATTTCTTTCATTTTAGCACAGGACATACATTATTGAATGTAAAATAAAAAAGGATTGGCTTGTGAGGTTGATTGCTATTTGGCGTTTGTATGGATCAATATATCAATTAAACCCCAATGTAGGTGGGCTCAGTTGCACGAATTGTGTGTTCAGTTTGCTCTGTTTGTGCCTAGTTAATTTGATTAGTTGAGTAACTTACTTTAATCATCGTATTTATCTTTTTACTGGCAATATCACCTTGCAATTTAAAATTCATCTCTTTTTTTTTACCTGTGAATATTAAAAACACAATTTTTTGGATATTAATGAGGCTGTTTTTCTATGTAAGAGGGGGCACAAACTTCCTGATTGTGGATTTCTATCGTTAGAGAAATTTATCTTGGTTGGAGTGTAACTAGGGTATCTGCATTTTGCTGTGTATTGCAGCAAAACTTGTTATCATTGCCAACAACTGCCCTCCTATCAGGAAGTCCGAGATAGAGTACTATGCTATGTTGGCAAAGGTTGGAGTTCATCACTACAACGGAAGTGAGTCCATATCCTTGTTTATATAATTTTAGATTTCTACATATCTCTCATGCATGCAATGTGCCCTGGTCTTTTACTGATATTAATTGCAACTTATGGTAATGAAGAAGTGATCCACTTCCTTTTGTGTTCGTTTATATATATATATATATATGTGTGTGTGTGTATCATTTATTTTCTGTCTGAATAAACTGGTTTAGTAAGATTTTTTATTTGGATTACTGTCGGTTCAATAAAGGTTCTCATAATAGTGAATCTAAGATGATGTTACAAAGGATTGTACTATCTTAATTACGTGATTGATTAGTTTCATAAAAAATATGGGATTGATTAAATGGAACGATATGTAAGCATAAATAATATTGGGGATGCAAAACAAGCTTATATGTAGTGAGTTGAGAGGACAAGGCAGATATTTGTTGTTGAGCCATGAAATAAACATATAGTTTAAGGTGCACGGCATACACTTCCTCTAGAATAGTTTATGCTCAGATGCATATCTGGTTGTTTGTGTGGTTTATCTTGCCTCGTATGTATAGAATGTGCAATCTTGTTGATTCACCTTGAATTCAAGAAATAAAAAATATAGCTTGTTGTTTACAGTTTTGCGGGTAATCATATACAGATTGAGCTGAGAACTAAGTTATGCCTTCTTGATGGAAATGTTGATTTTTGAACAATTGAACATTGAGCTCCTTATTGTTCGTTGTAATTTTGTTTGGGGATCATTAGATGAGCAGTGTGTGGACTATGATTTCTTTGTAGCGTTATTATTCTTATGCTTAAGTTCTTTTGCTTATTTCAGACAATGTAGATTTGGGGACTGCCTGTGGTAAATACTTCAGGGTCTGTTGCCTCAGCATTATCGACCCGGGTAGGCACATAGTGGATTTCGTGTTGCTGTTACATATAATATTGTCTTGTTGATTACTGAAGTGTTCCCCATTTACTTTTCTGGCTTACAGGTGATTCTGATATTATTAAGAGTTTGCCTGGTGACCAGTGAGGCAGTGTTAGATTGGACTCTGTTTTGAGTCTTAGCAGAAAGTTGCCTATTGTATTGTGAAAAGTGGCTTCTAGATGAATTTTGGCAACTTCATTGATCATTTTGAAAGGAAGTTTTGATGATGTTGAATCTGAGTAACAAATTCTCCTGAGTTGTCTTTCAATCTTATTCCCTGTGGACTTTGATGTGCTGTGCCTGTGCCCACTTTAATTATTTATGTTGAATTCCCACATTCTTATGCTACTTTCTGGATAGTTATATCTGCCGACTTATGAATGAAATTCCAATCCAGTTAGTTCTCTTTTAGGACTTTGAAAAAGGTAACATCTACATTGAGAGTCCAATTGAGTTTATTATGATACTGAGTTGAGCTCAATCGAGCTAGCTATAGTGGCCGTTTGGACATAAGAATTGTAAAATTCTGAAAAGGTGAATCTTTTTTGAATGTGAAAATGACATTTGAAAATTAGAGTTGTGTTTTAATATGAATATAATTTTGAGTTGTTTTTTGAATTTTTGTGAGTGATCTGAAGTGAAAATATTGAAAACAGGTCTTTGGGGTTTTTCAAATTTTCTATTTCTTTTTAATTTATGTTCAAGTGAAAATTTTATCGCCTGATTTGAAAAAAGTGATTTTTTCAGGAAAATGAATTTTTTTTATGGCCAAATGTGCCAATAGTATCTTGAGGCCGAGCGCATTGGTTATTTATATCTGGATTTGGCCGTCGAAAAAGTATATAAAATTTCGTATAATTTTTGTGTATAATATACATAATGTATATATAAAAAAATATGCAAATTTTATAATTTTTTTAGGTTATTATTTTTACAGTTGCTCATTTTTCCAACCTAAGCCTAATTTGAGCTGAGGCCAAGTCGACTCCGACATTTTCTTTCGTGCCATTGTTTTTAAAAAAAATTCATAATAAGCCGATTGAGTTAGATAACAATTAAGCATCTACAACTTAAATGGATTTTCAATGTAAATGCGATTGAATTGTACAAATTAATGTTTATAATACACTCGAATTCATATATTATGTTATAAATCTAATGTACGTGGATGTTGCTTTCAATGTATATAGATGTTCTCTTCATAACTGTCTTTGGCAATTTCAATACTAAACGAATGAGTTCATTAATACGTGTAACTTGAGAGAGATTTGTAACCTATAAATATGACGTTATTCTCCCGTGGAATAGGCGGAAGAAGCATATTTGAAATAAGACTAAAAGTTCCCTCCTCCTTTCTACATCTCTTATCTATTCTTGTCTTCTTCTCTTTTGGTGCTTTAGTTTATAATTATAATATTTATTTTATAACACGTTATCAGCACGAGATTCTAACCAACTGAGGTTATCTGCTTCATCCGAATTTTATCTTCTTCCTAAAAGAGGTAGTCAGTTTCTTTTCCGATTCAAGTATACATTCCTATGTTTATAACGTTTCTATTAGGATCTTTTTTAACTTGCAATTTAATTACCATGTGCATAACTTGTTTTGAATATGATTATAATAATTGCATTGGTATGAAAACAATAAATTTCGGTTAAATTGTTATTTCATTATATAAACTACGAATAAGTTTAATCCTACACATAAATAAATAAGTATTAAAACTGAATTACAATAATTAGACTAATTAAGCCCACATCCACTAATTTATCATCGCATTGCACATAATTTTTTGTTTGATAATTTTACATATAGAATATTAATACACGATTATGTACTGCATTGAATTGATAATAATTCTTGTCATTCTAATTCACTTATTTCTATGATAGTTTTCACTATGTCGAATTTGTCAAAGCTTGAATTTATGGCATTTGACATCTCTGGGAATAACTATTTGCCATGGGTACTTGATGCTGAAATTCACTTTGACGCTAAAGGTCTTGGTGACACTATTAAAGAAGGAGGCGAAAGCCATGATTTTCCTTCGCCATCATCTTGACGAAGGGTTAAAAAGTGAATATTTAACCTTGAAAGATCCATTTCAATTATGGACTAGTTTGAAGAAACGATATGACCACTTAAAAGTCACAGTATTGCCAAGAGCTCGTCGTGAGTGGATGCACTTACAACTACAAGATTATAAGACCATAAATGAATATAATTCTGCTGTATATAGAATAATTTCCCAACTAAAATTATGTGGGGAATGATGAGGACATGCTGGAAAAGACTCTTTCCACTTTTCATGCCTCAAATATGGTGTTACAGCAGCAATACCGTAAAAAGGGCTTTAAGAAATATTGTGAGTTAATTTCATGCCTTTTGGGGGCTGAACAACATAATGTCCTTTTAATGAAAAATCATGAAGCCCGCCACACTCGATCAGCTCCATTTTCAGAAGCGAATTTGGGAACGATAGATCCAAAGTCTGAAAAAAGACAAAATAATTATCATGGTCGTATAAATATACGTGGGCGTGGCAAGGGGCGAAATAATAATCGCCATGGTGGTGATCATTATAAACAAGAGAACAATAAGGGTTCTCAGAATAATCCTTCAAAAGGCAAAGGTAATATTTGCCACCGATGTGGTATGAAAAATCATTGGGCACAAATTTGTTGTACACCTGAATATTTTGTCAAACTTTATCGAGCATCTATAAAAGGAAAAAAAATAAAGTTGAGACTCACTTGACTTTTCAAAATGATATTGAGGCGGTCCCTATGATTAATCATGATAAAGTTGAAGCAAACCTTGCCTATAAAGATGGTATTTTTGAAGGCCTTGCAAATATTATTCATTTAGAAGCTGGAGACTTCTTTGAGCATCATAACTGAAGACTTATTATTGGAAAAAATTATAAGAATAAATGTATTTCCTCTTATGAAGTTCATATTTTGAATAAAACTTTTTATGTTGTCAGTATTTAATTTCATAAATGTAGTTTCTTTTGTTCTTAAATTTTTCAATATTACTTATGATCTATTTTTTTTCTTCTTGAAGAATATGAAAACTTCCCAGTCTTCAGTTGTCCGTATAAATAATAAAGAAGAAATATGTCTTCTGGATAGTGTTACGACGCACACCATATTAAAAGATAAGAGATATTTCTCTTATTTAATTATGAAAGAAGCCAATATCATAACAATATCTGGTAGTACAAAATTAATTGAGGGCTTTGGAAGAGAGACTGTATTACTACCAGGAGGAACTATATTGGTTGTTAATGATACATTATATTGTAGTAGGTCTCAAAGAAACTTGTCGAGTTTCAAAGATATTCGCCAAAATGGCTATCATATTGAGACCACCAATGAAGGAAAGGTTGAAGACCTTTATATTACTACAGTAAAAGCGAAAAAGAAGTATGTGCTTGAAAAGCTTCTCGCATTTTCCTCCGAATTATACTACACTAATATTAGTGTAGTTGAATCACATGCCATAGTAAACAAGGAGTTTACTAATGATTTTATTATTTGGCATGACCGGTTGGGCCATCCCGGTTATAATATGATGCGCAAAATAATTAAAAATTCACATGGTCATTTATTGAAGAACCAGAAGATTCTTCAAACTAAAGAATTCTCTTGTCGTGCATGTTCTCAAGGAAAACTGATTATTAGACCATCAATAATTAAAGTTGGAGTTGAATCTCCTGTATTTTTGGAACGTATACAGGGTGATATATATATGGGCCCATACACTATCCATGTGGACCATTCAGATATTATATGGTTTTGATAGATGCATCTACAAGATGGTCACATGTGTGCTTGTTATCAACCCGTAATTTGGCACTTTGCGAGGTTACTAGCTCAATTAATAAGATTAAGAGCACAGTTTCCAGATTATGCAATTAAGACATTTTGTCTTGATAATACTGGTGAATTTACGTCCCAGGCCTTTAATGATTATTGCATATCAACTGGGATAATAATTGAGCATCCAGTTGCTCATGTTCATACTCAAAAGGTCTAGCGGAATTATTGATCAAACGCCTCCAATTGATTGCTAGACCAATGCTTATGAGAACAAAACTTCCCATTTCGGCATGGGGGCATGTTATTTTGTATGCATCAGCTCTTGTGCGGATCAGACCCTGTTATCATAAAGTCTCCCTAATACAATTGGCTTTTGGTCAGGAGCAAAATATTTTCCATCTTAGAATATTTGGATGGGCAGTATATGTTTCAATTGCTCCACCACAACGCACAAAGATGGGACCCCAAAGAATATTGGGGATATATGTTGGGTAAGAATCTCCTTCTATTATAAAATATTTGGAACCTATAACTGGAGATTTATTTACGGCAAGATTTGCTCATTGTCATTTTGATGAATCAGTATACCCGATATTAGAGGGAGAAAATAAGCAACTGCAAAAGGAGATAGATTGGAATGCATTATCACTATCTCATTTAGATCCTCGAACAAATCAATGTGAACACGAGGTTCAAAAAATAATTTATTTGCAAAATATTACAAATCAACTACCTGATGCATTCACTAACCTACTGTCACGACCCAAACCGATGGGAGACGACGGGCACCCGGTACCTTACTCAACCAAGTACCAACGTAACGTATCTTTCGTATCATACTATTATAGGTAAATGAGACAGAGGGGCTGTCGTGAGATAAGTAGAATAAAACATGAGGAAATACTATAGGGTGACCCAATTTGATATACCGACTTATACATATGGCGTACTGGCCTATAAGACTATACCAGTATATGTATACATGACATCTGTCTACAAGCCACTAAGCGTACATAAATATCATAAAGGTCGGGACAGAGCCCCGCCATACCAATCAATACATATTCAAATCATACTGACCAAATAGGCAACTCCGGAGCAAGTAGAGTGTACAAACATCTTCTGCTGAGCTGATAGCCAATTAGGAGAACTCTCAACCTGTTTATCGGGACCTGCGGGCATGAAACATATCGTCCCCAGGCAAAAAGGACGTCAGTACGAATAATGTACTGAGTATGTAAGGCATGAAAATCAGTACATAAAAGACATAGATGAAACACGGAGTAAAAAATTTCACCTGTGAGTCTAAATAACTTTGTGAATCCTGAAACATTTATAATGTCATACGCGTGCGTGTAAATGTCGTATCATGCATAGGTATAGGTGTACATAACATCATTAAGCCTCTGAAGGCATCCCATCATATCATCTCAACCACCTTGGGCAAATCATCAACGTATACCAGCTGATCAGGTAGTGGTGCATATATAACGCCGTAACCTTTTCCCATATCCCATATATATATAATATACACGTATATAACGCCTTCTGGTCATGGGTCAATGTACATATATAAATGCGTGAAATGCATAAGAAATGCGTTAATAGGATTTCTCGACTATTATAAAATCAATATGCCTTTCGGACAAACTTTATCAAATACGTATTTTCTGAGACCCATAAACAGATGATATAAAAATTATTCACATGGGGAATCAAGAATATAGACACCCCCAGTATTTCTATAAATAGAGTCATTTATGAAAGTTGCGTATTTTGCTTGTTTCGTTTGTATCATTTGGATCATGCCAAAAAGAAAGAATGGATAACCTTAACATACCTTAAATCCGTTGAGTCTTTAATACCTTCAAAGAAATTCTTCAAACAATTCGATTCAATCTACCATATCATAAGGAGATTCAAAATCAGTGTTGAGTAAAGACTAAGTCCGCAACTTAAACTAGTAGCTCGTTTACGTAAATTTGGGTAGCATCTCCCCTGTAACTAGGCCCTCCTCCAATAACATACACCAACAACAACAATAACAACATGTAAGAATCATTTTCCAACCTTATCTCCATCACAATATACCACAAAACAACCCACACACCCTAATCACTTCATACATGAAACGACAACCAAAGTAGTGTCAAACAACTTAAAAAATATAACGACGAATGACCAGCCCATCATTCCGTCATTATGTGGTGTTTCTCCATACCATTTGTCCTTCAAAACTCCATTAAACATTAAAAAAATATACAGCCCAAAGGCAACACGAAACAGCCCACAAAACAGTCAACTACAAGTCAAATAACTCGAACTTACGACTTTCGATCACAGTCCCGTGTGTTCTAACTATTAGGAAACAAATTTATCAATATTTCTTGATATTTAAACACTTAAATACAGAAAGTACACATTTTATTAAATATGAAGTACCTTTCAAAACTCAAACTACAAAGAAAAAGAGAGGCGATATAGCGATACTTACGTCGTAGGGATCATTTTAATATTATCGCTTCTTGATTTCGTGCCCGGGATGATAATCTTGTTGTAGAAAGCTTAAGGGTAAGGTAAGGGGTGTTATTTGGGTTAGCTCTCTGGAAAGATGGAGAAAGAGACGAGATGGAATGTAAAAATCCCATTTATTTAAAAGTCAAAAGGTGCTACTTGGCACCCTATGATTGGCCCTTCTTCCAACGCTTATAACTTTTTCTACGGGTGTCGTATGAATGAACGGTTAAGTGCATTGGAAACTACATTCCAATACCTTCCATTTGGTATATAATATATTCCAAAAATACCTCATATAGTACATGAAATAAATTTTTCAAAAAGCCCTGTTAAAGGGCAAATCCTTAGTTGGTGTTTTCGCAACTTTAATCTGATTTTTTCCAAACTTCATATTTTCTATCCAAACATCATATATAGCCATATTATGACTTTAAAATCATTTAAATCATGATTAACAAGTCTCATATTCATTACATCAACTTGGGACGCACAGGGTGTAACACTTACCAAGGGTGACTAAGTGACATATTCCAGCTGCTAATGCTTCTATTCGAATTGATGTCTCGGTTGGACAATCTATAAATACAAATGAGTCTAAGACACACTTGAAACGTGGTAGACCAATTGGTTCCAAAGATTAAAATTCTCGAAAGCGAAAAGGAGCAAATGATTTAGGAGATCATAATATTGCTCAAAAAGAGCCTTGTGACATAACAAATTATAAGACCTCAGAGGAGGTCCAGGTACCTGAAAATAATAAGAATGAAGAGATCTCAATAAGTTATGTCTCTACGGCAAAAAGGTAGAACCGAAATAATATTATTGTCGACAATATTTTTGCTTATAATGTTGCTGTTGAAATAATGTAACAAGATGAGGATCTTGAACCAAGATCTGTTGATAAATGTAGACAGAGAAATGATTGGCAAAAATGGAAAGACGTTATCGAGGCAGAATTAGCGTCACTTGAAAAACGTGAAGTATTCGGACGTATACTCCGAACACCTGAAGGAATAAAGCTAGTTGGATACAAATGGATTTTTGTGCGAAAACAAAATGATAAAAATAAAGTCGTTAGATATAAAGCACGACTTATGGTACAAGGATTTTCGCAAAGACATGGCATTGATAATATGGAGACATATTCTCCTGTGGTGGATGCAATCACTTTCATGTTACACCCCATGTTTTCGTACATGAAAGTACACCATGAGTAAATTGATATAAGCTCGAGGATAAGATTATTTTTGAGGTTATAAGTATTATGTTATTTCAAACAAGTGACAAGTAAATTTGTGAAGGTGCGAGGGTACGAAAATCAAAGAAAATGAGTTTCGTCAAAGTTGACATTTTGAGGTAAAATATGGTCCAAGCTATAATACCCCGTATTTATGGACTAGTGCCATACAAGGTACCACATGACTATGATAGTAAGGGGTATAAAGTGTGTTAAAAGTAATTAGTATTTTAAGTAATTTGAGATAATTTCTAATTATATGAATAATTGGGTAATTATTGGTTAATAGGGGATTTGCAAATTAATTAAGACAATATTGGATAAGAATTGAACAACTAATGTGGCAACAACTTGAAGTCAATCAAATGACTATTAAAGTATGTTGCAAAGTGGCATTTTAAGAGAATAGTTGTGGCTTAGTCATCCACTAAAGTGAGGCCCACAACCAAAAGCCTTCAGCCAATTTTTCTACATCATTATTTACTACATTATTGTTATGGAAGAATGGAGGTATATGTGCTAGGAATGGACTTTAATTCATCATGGAATGGAAACGTTGTTTCTTCAGTAAGGAAAGTGTGATCAATTTCACCAAAACGGACTTGTTCTACATCTGCCAAGTACGATCTTCAACAAATTTTCATACGAAATTATACTGAATAATAGCAACGGGATTTTGCGGTTCTAAAGGAATACAGTGCAACCTTTTCCAAGAACATCATACGGATATTTTTCCTACTCCAGGTATATTAAGGCTATCCCTTCTTTCTTTTTGGCATGATCAATACGATACAAACGAAACGAGCAAATGCACAATTTTTATAAATGATTCTATTCATAGAAATATTAGGGGTGTCTATATTCTTGATTCCCCATGTGAATTATTATTATATCTTCTGTTCATGGGTCTAAAAAAATACGTATTTGATAAAATTTATCCGACAAACATATTATTTTTATGACATTCCGAGAAAATCTTATTAACATATTTCTTATGCATTTTATGCATTTATACATGTACATTGACCAATGACCAGATGGCGTTATATACTCGTATATTATATGTATATGGGATATGGGAAAAGGTTATGGCGTTATATATGCACCACCACTCGATCAACTGGTATACGTTGATGATTTGCCCACAGTGACCGAAATGATATGATGGGATGCCCTTAGAGGCTTGATGATATTATGAACGCTTATACTTATGCATGATATGACATTTATACGCATATGCATGATATTATAAAAATGAAATGATTCACAGAGCTATGCAGACGTACATGTCGAGTCTTTCACTCCATGTTTCTCTCATGTCTATTATTTACTGATTTTCATTCCTTATATACTCGGTACATTATTTGTACTGACGTCTCTTTTGCCTGGAGATATTGCGTTTCATGCCCGTAGGTCCCGATGGACAGGTCGAGAGTTCTCCAAGTAGGTTATTATCTCAGCGGAAGATGTTAGTGCGCTCCATTTGCTCTGGATTTTCTTATTTGGTTAGTATAATTAGGACATGTATTGATTGGTATGGCGGGGCTCAGTACCGACCTTTATGATATTTATGTACTCTTAGAGGTTTGTAGACAGATGTCAGGTATATGAAGATTGTATGGCCTTGTCGACCTATCTTTTGAGTTAACAAATGATCATGTTGGCCTTATAGGCCCGTATGTCACATGTGTAAGTTTTTATATCAGGTTGGGTCGTCCTATATGGAGTACTCACCCATGTTCATTCTGGTTAGCCCATGATAGCTCGTTTGGCCCATTTGCCAATGAAAGTACGATAAGAATGATATGCTATATTGGTACTAAGTTGAGTAAGGTACCGGGTGCCCGTCGCAGCCCATCGGTTTGGGTCGTGACATTTAAGGTATCTTATAAATTTGGCATTCCATGAAAAACTTGATATGCGTCTAATGGATGTTGTCACAGCCTATTTGTATGGCACATTAGACAACGAAATTTATATGAAAATTCCTGAAGGGCTCAAAGTTCCTGAAACTAATAAAAGTTTTCGGGAAACTTGTTTAGTAAAGCTTCAAAAATCCTTATATGGATTGAAACAATCAAGACGAATGTGGAATAATCGCCTGAGTGAGTATTTGCTGAAAGAAGGGTATAAGAATGATCCAATTTGTCCTTGTGTATTTATAAGAAGGTCTGGATCTGAATTTGTTATAATCGTTGTGTATGTTGATGATCTAAATATCATTGGAACTCATGGAGAACTTCCAAAAGCAGTAGATTATTTGAAGAAAGAGTTTGAAATAAAAGATCTTGAAAAGACAAAATTTTGTCTTGGTCTACAAATTGAGCATATGAAAGATGAAATTTTTGCCTATCAATCAACTTATACTAAAAAGATCCTAAAGCATTTTTATATGGATAAAGCACACCCATTGAGTACCCTAATGGTTGTGAGATCACTTGATATAAATAAAGATCCATTTCGACCTCATGAAAATGATGGAGGGCTTCTTGGTGATGAAACTCCATATCTTAGTGCAATTGGGGCACTAATGTATCTTGCAAATAATACTCGACCAGATATAACTTTTGCAGGAAGCTTATTAACAAGATTTAGTTCCTTTCCAACAACAAGGCACTGGAATGGTGTTAAGCATATTTTTAGATACCTCCGAGGGACTATTGATATGTGATTATTTTATTCTTATGATTCCGGTTCACAGTTGATTGGTTATGCAGATGCAGGTTATTTGTATGACCCACATAAAGCCCAATCTCAAACAGGCTATCTATTTACTTGTGGGGGTACTACTATTTCATGGCGTTCAACAAAACAAACTTTAGCTGCTACATCTTCCAATCATGCAGAGATAATAGCTATTCATGAAGCTAGTCGAGAATGTGTATGGTTGAGATCGGTGACTCAATATATTCAACAATTGTGTGGTCTTTCTTTGAAAACGAAGATTCCAATGATATTGTATGAAGACAATGATGCTTGCATAGCCCAACTTAAAAGAGGATATATCAAAGGAGACAGAACAAAGCACATTTCACCAAAGTTCTTTTTCACACACGATCTTCAGCAAAATGGTGAGATAAATGTTCAACAAATCCGTTCAAGTGATAATCTAGCAGATTTATTTACTAAGGCATTGCCAACATCAACATTTGAGAAGCTAAGACATAAGATTGGAATGCGTCGTCTCCGAGATATCAAATGGGGAGTATAATACGCGATATACTCTTTTTCCCTTAACCAAGATTTTGTCCCAATTGAGTTTTCCTAGTAAGGTTTTTAATGATGCAGCACTCAATGTGTATTATAAGATTGTGTACTCTTTTTCCCACTGAATTTTCCTAGTAAGGTTTTAACGAGGGACATTATCTTTTAAATGGACATCCAAGGGAGAGTGTTATAAATCTAATGTATGTGGATATATGTAGATGTTCTCTTCATAACTGTCTTTGGCAAATTCAATACCAAACGAATGAGTTCATTAATACATGTAACTTGAGAAGAGATTTGTAACCTATAAATAGGATGTTATTCTCCTATGGAATAGACGGAAGAAGCATACTTGAAATGTTCCCTCCTCCTCTCTACATCTCTTATCTATTCTTGTCTTCTTCTCTTTTGGTGTTTTAGTTTATAATTATAATATTTATTTTATAATATATTAAATTAATATAAAATACAAAATGAAAATTTTTGAAGTAATAAATTAGAGACAAATACAAATATTATGCTCAATTAGATTCCGTTAATTTTTGAATTTTTAAATGCAAATGATATTTTGAGATTTTTTCGTTCCTATATACTATTTGAAATTTTATTATTACTTAAAATGTTCATGTTTTTGAATTTACCCCACCTAAACACAGTTTAGCTACAAAATATATACAATCTATTATTAATGTTTTAAATTAGAGATTTAATTATATCTTTTTCCTATTTTTTCTTCATTTCTCTTTTAATAAGACTCATTCCAATTGTGTATTACCTATTTTAAGCCATAACAAACGGAATTTCAGTTACAATTTCCACTACCGCTTGAGGAAATTCGTCGCTGACATCGGCGTCTATATTCGACAAACACACAAACCATGTGAAGCACTGACTGTAAAGCGTATCCAATAATCCAAAGCCTTAAAAGCACAGAAGGAGACTCATTTTTGCTTATTATAAGAACAGAAATTGCTACAATAACAAAAGCTAAGTTCGATTAATAGGTCTATTACCACTATTATTATGTTCCAAAATATTTGATTAAATAAACTTTGATTAACATTTTAAAATACATATTTCTTTTCATCATTCTCTACTTTTCTTTCCTTAATAAATTAATTGAAAAAAAGAACAATGTATGGTACTTAATCATACAAATTTAAAACAAATTTCGTACAAATTTAATGCAAATTTGAATATCTACAGCAACATACATAGTAAAAATAAATTTCATACAACTAATTATATATTATATAATTTATTTACAACTTATCAACAATTTTCATACATTATTTCTACATAGTTAAATACAATTACAATATCATACAACTTAAATATAATTTTTATACAATATGTCTTTTGTATATTTTGTATCTGATTTATACATATTAAAAACAAATTTTATACAACTATTTATATATATTATACAACCTATTTATAACTTATCTACAATACATTATTTATACCCAATTAAATACAACTACAATATCATGCAGCTTAAATACAAATTTTATACAATATATCTTTTGCATATATTTTGTATCTGATTTGTATATATTTTATCTGTGGTGTGTGCTTCTTCCTCTCTGAAATTCCAATCAAAACTTACTCTCTTAATACAATTTTGATACATATCAACAACTTTATGTAAAAAGATAATATTGATAACTTAAATACAAATATTATACAACGATTCATACATTATACAACTATTTTTTAACTTTCATACAACATTCAAATAAAAAATATACATAACTACAACAGAATACAATTTACATACAATTATAATACAACTTTACTACAATTTCGTAGTATATTGTATTGCATGTGTTCTTCTTCTTCGAATTTCAATATGAAATTCAGCCAAAATCAAGCCTAATCTTCACCAAAACACCCTCAAAATTGAGATATAAACTCAAAAACAATATTCTCAATTATTTACAACAACACCCAATCAAAACAAATAATGGTTTTTGAAAATACAAATTCGATTTCAAAGCTTCAAAGCTTTTTAATGGATGTCAATGGTGGAGAGTCAAGCACCTTCAAAATTTATAATCATAGAGAGAATTAGGAGAGATTAAAGTCTACGCATATGTTATAGCCCAACTAAAGCGAAGTGAATCTTCAGGCTTTGCAATTTTAACTTTCTTGAGCATTCATCTTTTCAAATCATAAACGGATATTCCTTATGAGTCTTCACACTTTGCAAGAGAGAGAGAGACATATGACCAACTAAAGCGAAGTGAAACTTCAGGCTTTGCGAGAGAGAGAGAGAGTAGGCAAGTATAAAGAGATAAGTAAATAACTGATATTACTTATTCAATTCCTAATATAAAGGGATACTCATTTAAAGCGTATTTGTATATAATTGATAAATTGTATATGACCATGTTTTACGTCCACGTAAAGTAGTCTTGACTTAAGTTGCAGCATCTTTAGCACAAAATCACAAATAGATTCGTAATTATTAATTATTAGTTTAGCATGTTGCTCATTTAACTTTCATAATTATTGTGTGAATTTTAGTTTTACCTAATTTAGGCCTTGTAACTCATCTCTGTTTCAATTCTGATTTATGGAGAAATTCCTAATAAGAGCGATTTCTTATTTAATACGAATCCAAACTAATCGGATCATTTAGCTTTGGACCAGTAAAATATTAGTTTCGGACAAGCATATAATCTTACTTGCCTTCTTTTTCAAACTACTACTCCTTCCCAAGTTTGAAAAGGAAAAAATTATTTTGCATCTCTTGAACAAAATAGTACAAGAAAATAAGTTCTTATTATTTGAAGTTTGAGTGGTCATGTTCAACCATGATATACCGAATTTTCTGAATTTATAGTATTTACTTATATTTTGTTGATTGCTATTTAATACTCCTATGTATAAATGGGTGCATTTTAAAAATAATCATGTTTATTTAACTTGGAAATCGTTCCCCCTTTTTGGTTTGGCAATCGTCTAGATACTTTACTGTCTAGCTTACTTGAATCTCTTCTTCTTTTTTTTGCGCTGTAAATTTTTTGCATTTTTCTGTAAAATTTCTACAATTCTTCTGCAGGTTTTTATTCAAAAATTCTTCTGAAAAGTATTTTTTTTTTATTATCAAAAATGCTTTTCAAGAAAGTACTTTTATAGAGTATTCCATAAATACTTCTCAACGTATTCAACTCAAAAATCCGTATAAGAAAAACCTCCTAGCCTAATCGCTTTTTTGAACTATCAAAATCCATGGCATAAAATGGTTAAATGCTAAAAGACTCTATGTATATTCTTTCTGATTTAGTAGTAGTAGGGCAATTATGGGGCAAACCTCAACGTGCAATTTGGCGTTTGGACATGAGAATTATGAAATTCCGGAAAAATGTGTGAAAATGGTATTTAAAAATTTGAGTTGTGTTTGGACATGAATATAATTTGGAATTATTTTCGAATTTTTGTGAGTGTTTCAAAAGAAAATTTTCAAAAATAACTTTTTAGAGTTTTTCAAATTCCGATTTTTTTTCGAAATTTAACTCCAAGTGAAATTGAAATTTTCATAGCCAAACCAAACATTGATTCCTAAAAGTGAAAAAAAAATCGAAAAAATGAATCTTTTTTTAATTTGGAGATGTTTCTGAATTATTTTGCAAGTGTCTCATTATTAAGATACTTGGTGGGACAAATCACAATTGAGTATAGACGAATCCCACATATTCGAGATAATGGTGGAAGACACTTAGTTTCTAAGAGGATTGTATATAATATCCATGCAAATCCTTCATCGGTAAAACAAAGAAGAGATGCCGGTATATAATAAAATAAAATTTACACCGTAGTGAAATAAAGAAGATACGGATATATAATAAAACAAATCTTACACCGTAGTGACGTATTATAAAAACATGTGCACCTGCCTCTAGAGCAGATAATATCACTAATTGATTGAATTGATATAAAATACTGAGATATATATAATATAACTGTAACATCAATAACTAACCTTACTCTCAAAAATAATAAGTATAGCCTATATGCACCCTTTGTTTTCATTGTGATATATTATTTTTATAAAAAAGGTCAAGATTTTACAAATAAAACAGCACTAAAATTTACAGATGATTACAACAAACTGTTATATAAAAGTAAGGTCAAATTACCAGCTAGACATTTCCGATTCAATTTTTGTAACTTGATGATATAAAAAATATTAGAACACACTACATCAAACTTTTCATCTGGCCAAGAAATACAATCTCTCATCATTATATGCAGTACATCGAAATAAACTTTATGGCAAATAGGATTCCTCAAAACCCTTTTTATACCAAAAAACAATAATAATAAAAAAAACATAGAGACTTAAAAACGAAAACAACACTGTCAACAGTTAGTCAAATAACTTATCAGCGCCTTAAATAAACAGCTACTTATTATCTTGAAGTTCTAATTTCTGGAATAAATTCCACGGTAATAATTTTTTCGTTTTTTTTTCCTTTTCGGGTCATAGGTTGTATTTTCAAGCATTGGAGAAATATGAAGAGGTGATTGGAGAAATATCTCTAGGTATTATTGGTGTCTAGAACGCCATTATAGGTAGCTATTGCCGAACATGCTATATTAATTCATTTTCACCAAATATGATGTGATATGTTCAAGATCAAAGATGTCCCTAGCATTTAAATAGGGACAAACTCTAGCACCTCTGAGCAAAATGACTAAATGAGCGCGCAGTAGATTGTACATTTGAGGCGTGCTTAAGCTCAAAGAAGTTCAAGGTAGGCGCTTCGCCTTATTTAGGTTTGCGTTTCAAAGTAGTAGGCAAGGCACTAAGATATTGGCCTCATCGCCGAAAAGTTCTTTGGCGACAGTCCCCTCCTCTCCTTTCTTGGTATGGTATAGCATGCCCTTAAACAACATTTTCATAAATAAGTGCTTTCTAAGGGGCTTTGACAATTGACAGTTCTCAACATGTTTAGCAGTGAACGAAATGAACTGCTGAATTTTGGAGTTCCCTGAAATTGGTTAAATGTTGTTTGAACTTCTTGTTTAATTATTAAAAGTAGTTTCTCAAGTTTAAAAAGTTACTATAAAAATGGAGGCAAGCGCATAAATAACCAAGTACTTATTTTGTCCTAAAATTTTAAACAAATGTTTATAATTTCAGAACTCACAACATTTGTCCTAAAAAATTGAATTGAAAAATGCATGTATGGCCAAAAACACCATAAGCAATTCTTCTTATTCTTATTTTTTCTTCGTTGTAGCCAATCTAATGCATGTATGGCCAAAAACACCAAAAAAGAATGGAAAATGACATTGTATAACCACTCTCAAAATCAGTCTATTTGCATTTAACTGGAGGTGGAAGGAAGGTGGGAGTTAACACTTTTTTCTTTTTCTTGGACTTGTTCCTTAGGAAACATATTTTTCAATGAAAACCCATGCTTTGGCTTGTGAGAATCAACCATCACATTTGATCTAGCCATCAGACTCAGATTTGGAGACAAAAGTAGAGCATAACTGGAAGACTATGTACCAAATGCAACTTACACAAAAGTAGAGCATAACCAAAGGCATACAGTGGTGAATCGCAGACTAGAAGTATGTGTTCAGAGGTGCATAACACATCTGAATTTAATTCTACAAACTGTACCAAAAGTTCCTTGTGTAACCGATGTTTGATCAATTCCATTGCCAACATTACAAACTCATACCAAGATGCAGATCAATGAACAACTGGTTTTAAAGGATGTGCTCTTAGTTTCGACATATCCAAGTTTGCATCCAGCTCTTCATCTAATTCCCCAACAACACTTCTGCAACGATGAAGGAAAACAACTTGTTAGGGAAAACATATTCGGGAAAAAGATTCTTATTTTTTGGCAGATCTATAAGAAACCTATGCACATCCTTTTAATATATGACAGAGAACCCAATGGTACACATACATGTTGTCTCCTCGTATGATATAAAGACCTAACACAAGCTGTTGTACACCTTCCTGCATAATAAAACCTAGCATTAATACCACTCAATTTATCAAGGATTAATGAATATACCACTGTATGAATGAGAAGGGAAAAAAGGATTCTTAAAAATATAAACTGCAAGCAAAGGAAAAAATATGATTTCCTGACAACAAATACATTGCAGTCTGTGCATCTAAGTTTCACCTCTATTGGCTACAAGGCTGATATCCAATTTACATATCAAAAAAGAAAAAGAAAAAGGGAAAAGGAGAAACATCCAACAACAGCAGGAAGTCTTTTAATATCATCATAACTTTTTTTGCTCTCTAGATTGTATATAACATAGGATTTGACAAAATCCAACTTAGATGCAGAGTAGTACTAGGAACTCTAGCTTATAATCTTCACAGCTGAAGGCACTACCTGTACCAACAATGCTGGAATTGACATATAATATGATTAAACAAATTCAAGTGGAGACCATGTATCAGCTGCGAGCAGTAATTAGCAGAATCCATTTATATTGGATAACACTTTTCATGGTTGCTCTAATAATAACTTAATATTAACTTCTTGAAAAAACTTAACATCAATAAGCCATTAGATGTTTAGAGATTATTGAAATCTGAGAGGGTTTAAGAAAGACCTTTGTTGAATACACCCTTTCATGAGATTCATCGAGAATCAAATTCGTAGCCTGGTCAAATCCTCTCAAAACTCCCTGGACAAAGACCCAACCGGTCAGCAATTTAACAAGAGTCTCCTGTCAAGGATTTGCAAAAACAGGGAAATGCATATAACTCACTACTATATTTCGCCCATCGTTTGTAATAACTGAGATGGTTTCTGGAACACCAAAAGAAAGAAAACAAAGAGTGTTATTCTATTAAGATATGTGCTAATTTCTGGACAAAAATATGTGTTAATTTCATAAAGAAAACAAATAGAATTAATAAAAGAATACATACGATCGACAAGAGACTCAAGCCCAGGTCCACTAGCCATGTTGCCAAATCAGAAGCAATTTACTTGTCAGATCTTACAGTAGACTGATGCTTAAACCTACAAAAGTCACAAAGCAAGTTAGCAAGTACGATAACATTTTAAAGAAGAAATGAAAAATACAGACAAAAAACGCTAATGATAAGAAGGTGAACATCGGAGTGTTGTGTACCAAATAATTAGCAGTCTAAGAAACTTAGGGCTAGGCATTTAGTCAGTCGGCTGGGATGATATCATTCACTGAACAAATCAATCAAAGAGGCATTTAAGCTCACTTTTTCTGTATCATAGAATATTAACCTTCATTCTCATGACAAAATGCACCCAAAAACAAACAAAAGTTCCCAAACTCTTTTGTATCATCAGATATCTCAATCTCATTTGCTTCTCTTTTTACTAATTATCATTTCTATTTAGTTAATTGTCATCTTTGCAGCAAACTTCTCGACATTGTTCGCGATTCAAATTGTATGTTTTCTATTTTTATTTTATATATTTTCCTTTTTATATCTCTAATTCAGCGATAATATTTATCCTTTTTTGCGATTATTTAATGGTAAAACACAAATGTTAGTGAATTATTGGGTCATTATGTTGGGTTTGCTTCTGATATTTTTGACCCTTATGATTTTTTACTAGTTAATAAACATTCTTATTATTTGTTTCTATTATAGCTCGATGTTTTGATGGTATAATGTAATACTACTACAAGGTTAAGCGGAAATGATGATTTCTCTAAGAATTTAATTGACTGGTTTATTTTGAAATCCCAAATCAATGAAATTGACTATTATTTATGGTCCGCGAACATAGAAGACCGGGTAAGGAATTCTGTTAACCCGGGAGAAGGTATGAGGCACCCACAAGTTCCGTGGTTTTAGCACGGCCGCTCAACTATTAATAATTGGCCTAATTATCTAATTTATTACATGTTTAAAACCTGATATGCATTTTACTTTTTAACCGCTTTTAATTGCTTTTAGGATTTTTGGAGTTTATTTAAATAAGTCGCGATGTCACGCACTTATTGTTTTTGCACACATTGTGAATCGAGTCACGTGAAACGCAACCGCGATTTACAACATGTTTAATTTATTATTATTTGAAGTTATGGTCGAGTCACGTGAAAGGCATACTCGAATTGGGATTATGTATCATGACTATGCCACGGGAACCGTACCCACAGTCATGATGACATATTTATTAATCATACCTAAAGCAACTAGCGCATTTGAATTATTTTTCTAATCTTTGAGATTTATGGTGGGGTCGTGATCTATGGAAAGTTCTTTGTAAGATCAGTTATTGGATTTATTTGCAGATTCACTCACTTGACTAAATGAGAGAAAATCAAACGAATTAATTTATAAGTAGTAGGTAAATTGCAATTATGTCAAGTCACTTATCAAACATAAAGATTCGCATATTCCATTAAGGTAAACATTACAAATCCTAATCTGATTGGTTCATTAGAGGTCATTTACTGATTCCCGCTTCAAATTCTGCAAATAGCCCATGCTTTCAGTCCATGCTGCCTTTCTTTTAGCCTATGTATTGAACATGTGTAACAAACAATCCAAACTTCTTCCTCTTACGATAAGTAGTAAATAATTTACTTCATATGATTGAGAACATGATTCTTGTTTGAAGTAATCAAGGCTGAAAAAAAAATTACATATACCTTCAAATATCGATCCTAAGTGATAGTTTCCAGATTTATATCTAAACTTTAAACCAATCGATTTTCACTTAGCTTAACATTCAAATAGGCTTACCATTTGCCATAACCCAAGCATGCTAACATGTATATTCAAACAAAAGGAATTCACATTAAATGCATTTTTTATTCATACGAGCAAAAATAAATAATTCAGGAAGACATTTGTACCTAAGTTGGAAAACCGAAACAGCTTGAACAAGGACCGAATAAAGGTCTGATAAGGAGATGATGAAACTCGAACCACAAAGTGATAGCAAAATCAGCAGAAAGAAACAGCAACAGCTTCTACTTCAGCTCTCAAACAAACTGAGACCCCAGAAATGATTGAAGCAGTGTATAGAGGAGAGAAGAACCAGTTTCTCAGCTTTTCTTTCGATATTTGTTCTGTTTCAAATTCAGATTTTTTCCTCTGAATTCCAGACCCCTTTTTAGCTATCTCGTGTGTGTGAAGGTGAGAAAATGCGTGTATAGATGCTGATGAGAGAGTGGGGAGGGAGAAGAAAGGAAGGGCGGCGGCTAGCTAGGGTTCTAGAAAAGAGGAGAGGAGGGATCCGTCTCTTTCTCTTAAGAGTGGAAGGGGAGCTAGGTTTTTTAATTTCAAGTGAAGAGAGGATATTGGGCCGGCGGGTCGGGTAGTGGGGTTTTGGATAAGAGCTGGGCCCACAAACTGGCCCAAGTTCGAATTTGACCTCTAAAGAGCTACTCTTTTCCCTTTTTATTAGGCTTTGCACAATTAATCACTTTAAACTCTAATTTTATTTTAATACCTATTTTACCTAATAATTGACTAATAACCTAATTAATTAACTAACCTAAGAATGCACTTTTTTATTTTTTTAATTATTTAAATAATGCATTTAACAATGTAATTAAATCCTAAAATGCAATTTAAAATCTAAAATGCTATGAAATTAATATTTGAACATTTTTATGATTTTTATGATTTACGATATTTCTAACATGCATAAACAATGTGAATAAATGCAAAACAAATAAAGAAAAACTTCTAAAATTCATAAAAATAAATTAAAATCATTTTTAGATTATTTTATTATTATTATTTTAGGAGTAATTTGTATTAGGACAAAAATTAGGCGCTCACAACTGGCGTATTTCACGCCTCAACAGTAGTATACATAATAAATAATATATTTTTCTATAAAATACAAAATAAATAATAATTTTTTTAAATTATTTTGCTTTATAATAAATAGGGTGCAATAGTTTGCTATATGATGTAAAATTTTCTTGTTTATATTTTGACCCAGTAAAAAATATGTTGGAAAAATAGTCATGCGTCAGATTTTTAAAATACGTTGGGTAGGATTCTCAATGCTGAAATTTTGAAGCATGTTAAGTAGAATTTTAAAGCACGCAACAATTATGATGATCATTACAATTTTGTTTCTAAATTCTGATCATCACCTGAATTTTAGAGAATGGTTTTTTACAATGTTGAATTTAAGAAAGTGTCTTTTTAATATCTCTTGTGTGTAAAAGCAAATCTCCCATTTTAAAAAAAATGAGATCATAAAAATATAAAAATAAGTTTGTAATGGGCCACAAATCATTTGACCCTAGAATTTTAGCCAAAATCATGACATTTACCATAATTGATGCGTGCTTGAAAATTATGCGTGTGCTTTTTTAAAAAACAAAAATTGAGTCGCCTAGACTTACAACCTTAGGAGGCTGCTAGGGACCATTTTATTAATAATAATGAACCAAGTATTACAAGAAAATAACTAAACATTGCAAGGATAAAGCATAAAAGGGTTAGCCTATACAAAATGCCCCAAAATGTAAATAACAACAGAATGCTAAAAGATTGAGCCTTGAACATAATCTGCTTGTGTGCTTCATAATAATGCCTTGCATGATCTTGATTCGTGATGTATTTTCCTTGCAGGTACTTGTTGGATGTGCTGGACGTAGTAATGTGGCTGGACTAGCTGTTGCTTCTTGGTCTCTTGCATAATGACATCAAGATGAGCCACCAAAACAATATCAAAAATAGGGGTGGCAAATGGGCAGGTTTGGTTAAATTTGGCGGGTCAAGATGGGTTATTGTCCAACCCAGTCCAAAGTGTACTTGGGCTCATCTTGCATAAACAAAGCCTTTTATCTTTTATACACATATGTATAAAAAATAAATAAATACTATTAGTATTTTGAGAATCAAAATATATTTTCTTAAATAACAAATTAGTATTTAAAATGTGTAAGTTGAAAAATATTTTACGGGTGGGGTGGGTAGTGCAGAAAAATAAAAAAATATAAAATTGAAAATACAAAAAAAAAGTAAAAAAATTGATTATAATGGTCATAACTTTTTGTACAAAACTCCAAATTACAATTGGTTTTACTTTCTGAAAACTAAACATCAAGGGCTACAACTTGCATTTATGTATCATCTCCAAATTTCTTATCGATTGTGAGATATAAGCTTCCAAAGTCGGGTTAGTGCAGCAGGACATTTCAAATTTAAAGCTTCTAGCAGAGAATCAACAACAACAACAACAACAACCCAGTATAATCCCACTAGTGGGGTCTGGGGAGGGTAGTGTGTACGCAGACCTTACCCCTACCCTGGGGTAGAGAGGCTGTTTCCAATAGACCCTCGGCATCCTTCCCTCCAAGAACTACCCACCTTTGCTCTTGGGGTGACTCGAACTCACAACCTCTTGGTTGGAAGTGGAGGGTGCTTACCATCAGAGAATCATTCTTCTAAATCAATTCCGAATAACCTTAAAAACAAAAACCGATGATTCACCTAAGTCATAATACATCATACGGAGCTACTCATGCCCTCAAACAACCGAGCGAAGTGTAAATACTCAAAACAACCGGTCGGGTCGTTACATCCTCCCCCACTTAAACATATGTTCGTCCTCGAACGTGTCTAGAGTTGTTCTTAAAGCCATCAAACCGCAGTGTAACCTCACCATGCACATGCCCGGGGGTGATCCCACGTCACCCTATCCCGTATAGGTCTGATAACACAATATAACTGAAATCTCCAAATTCCTTATAGATTGTGGGATATAAGCTTCCAAAGTGGGTAAGTGCAGCAGAATATTTCCTCAACGCAATCGCGAAAGGCCTTCCGTGATCGCGAAGCACTGGCCATTGTTTCCACTTTTATCTTCGCTATCATGGCCAGAACTATGCTATCGCACTGTATACGCCTGTAGCCAAAAAGTAGCAACTATAAATGGCCTAGAAATGGTCAGAAATCATCTCGAAACTCACCTGAGCCCCTCAGGACCCCATCCGAACATACCAACAAGTCTCAAAACATATCACACACTTAGTCGAGACCTCAAATCACATCAAACAACCTAAAACACGAATCACACCTTAATTTAAAATCAATGAACTTTGAAACTTCAAACTTCCACAGCCGATGCCGAAACTTATCAAATCACGTCCGACTGACCTCAAATTTTGCACACAAGTCATATTTATTATTACGGACATGCTCCAAATTACGGAATCAGAATCTGACCCCGTTATCAAAAAGTCCACTCCCGGTCAAACTTTCCAGAATTCCAACTTTCGTCATTTCAAGTCAAATTGTACTGCAGACCTGCAAATCGCAATCCAGACACGCTCCTAAGTCCAACATCACCCAACGGAGCTAACAGAACCATCAAAAATCCAATCCGAGGTCAAATACTAAAAAGTCAAACTTGGTCACCCCTTTCAAATTTAAAGCTTCTAGCAGGGAATCATTATTCTAAATCAATTCTAAATAACCTGAAAAACCAAAATCGATGATTCACCTAAGTCATAATACATCGTACGGAGCTACTCATATCCTCAAACAACCGAGCGAAGTGTAAATGCTCAAAATGACCTGACGGGTCGTTACATCCTCCCCCACTTAAACATACGTTCGTCCTCGAATGTGTCTAGAGTTGTTCTCAAAGCCATCAAACCACAGTGTAACCTCACAATGCACATGCCCGGGGGTGATCCCACGTCACCCTATCCCGTATAGGTTTAATAACACAATATAACTGAAATTTCTTAATTCAACCTATCCCATAAGCCTTAGAATCCAATTCCCACATCCGGAATTTCTAAAAGATCAGAACCTTATATCTACACATTGTATATGTCTGAACAAGTTGTATCAAGCCATATCCATAGCCCAAGATTTAATCACATGATATACAGCAAAACTCAAATACTCATAGCGATAATTTCAAATCACAATAGCTGCTCAAAATAATCCAATGCCTGTAATAAACCTTTTATCAAACAAAGTCTCGTTCTAACACCTTCATATACTACCAATGCTGAAAGAAACACGCAGAAACTCATAACCATTTGTTAGATCAACAAGTCATGGAGCTTCCTCTCCTTCGACAAGGACTATAGCAAATTTCTAAGCCGACTTTCGATATTATTCTTCCAACCACATTGTAATCAATTCTGATATTATCCATTCTAGGTCCCATGACCTCATCTCATCCAACACGACCACTCTAGTGACATTACACATCAATACAATCTAAATCCACACCCCGTGCAATCTGTGCACTAATAAGCAACATTCCAAATATACTCAAACATGGAAAATGACTCAAACAAGAGAACTGCCCCATAAGTTCAACGGGTATAACAACAACGCAATGCTAAGAACCCATCACACACCGCGGAACCAAAACACACGAATCTAACACAAAGGATCATACCTTAACATAACTCCGCTTCAATGCGTGACCCCATCCAAACAATGGACCATATGAAATACCCCAGCCACCATGCTCAAGATAAATAATCACACGCAATTCAACATCAATTACCCAAAGTGCATTACCATAACTACAGAGATCAAATAAAACAATGCCACAATCCGAAAAGAACATAGACAACGCACAATCAATCACGCAATACCCAAATACTCATCTCGCTCAAATTCCGCTATAAAGCCCAAATAGCACTGCACCATGTGTGCATATAACCAACGAATCACAACCCCTCATAGTATGGAAGAGTAACACATAGAACATATCTGATACGAATAAAATCAATTCTAATCGAATGACACATCCCTCAATAATAGCAGTATGGAGACAACCAATTCGGCCCGGTGTAGAATACACATCCAAATTGGGCCTACCAATGGCCCCCCAAATCAGCTCTAGTCATCCACAGATAGATAAACAACCCTCCGAAAGTCTACAATGACTAAATCATAACACATACTATCATCAAGCTAGCTTCGGCCACAACTTCACAGTCCATAACCATGAAACAATCTACTCATGAGAACTCCCAGTCTCCAAATCCATAGGGCACACGAATCACCATATCTGATCCCAACTTCACCACCCGAATACCTAACATATCTCTTATACACAATCATCCCATGAGGAATACTTCTAGAATTCTTCCGTGCCACATAGCAAAATTTGAATATCAACAATCGATCAACCAGGAGAGTGCTGCAATACCAGTGAAGTATCCATAAATAAAAACACATTGCCTCTTCTGAAATGTATACTCTCATCAAGCCATGCTAAATAGTAATATCATTTACCTAGTCATCTGAAACCGTCCATGTTACATAAGAATTTTATTATCTCCCCTTCAAAACTGAACTGTGACCTTGCACATGCCAATTTTGATCCCACACAACATACCGCATATACCATGCCATCATATGTAAAATACGAGAACTTCTTAATCCACTCCGAGTCACAAGCAACTACATACTCAATTAGCCAAGGACCTTCCTTTTGATTTCATCCGGAGAAAATCATTATACATCACATGCACCTCACGCCAGTATGAAATATACTCCAAGACCCATGGTAGAAACAATGAGAACTCTTCGAAGCCCCTTTGCACATAACCAAACTATCAAAACTGAATCTCTCTAACCCAACCAAGCCACGCATGTCGCCAAAACCCAAGAGCATTGCCACGAAACACCTGTAGAAACTCATCACGTCATAAGCACCTAAAAAATGATTATAATGGTCATAACTTTTTATATAAAACTCCAAATTACAATTCGTTTGACTTTATGAAAACTAGACATCAGGGGCTACAACTTTTATGTTTAGATCATCTCCAAAATCCTTATAGATTGTGATATATAAGCATCCAAAGTCGGGTTAGTGCAACAAAATATTTCCTCTACCCAATCGCGAAAGGCCTTCCGCGATCTCGAAGCACTGGCCATTTTTTCCATTTTTCTCTTCGCTATCGCGGCCAGAACCATGCTATCGCACTGTATACATATGTATCCAAAAACCAGCAACTAGAAATGGCCTAGAAATGGTCAGAAATCATCCTGAAACCCACGTGAGCCCCTCGAGACCCCATCCGAACATACCATCAAAGTCTCAAAACATATCATGGACTTAGTCGAGGCCTCAAATCACATCAAACAACGCTAAAAACATGAATCACGCCTTAATTCAAAATCAATGAACTTTGAAACTTCAAACTTCCACAACCGATGCTGAAACCTATCAAATCACGTCCGACTGACATCAAATTTTGCACACAAGTCACATTTGACATTGCGGACATTCTCCAAATTCCGAAATCGTAATCCGACCCTGTTATCAAAAACTTTCTAACATTTTAACTTTCGTCATTTCAAGCCAAATTCTACTACAGACCTCCAAATCGTAATCCGGACGTGCTCCTAGGTCTAAAATCACCCAACGGAGCTAACAGAACAATCAAAAATCCAATCTGAGGTCAAATACTAAAAAGTCAAACTTGGTCACCCCTTTCAAATTTAAAGCTTCTAGAAGAGAATCATTCTTCTAAAATCAATTCCGAATAACCTGAAAAACCAAAAACGACGATTCACTTAAGTCATAACTCATAATACATCATATAGAGCTACTCATGCCCTCAAACAACCGAGCGAAGTGTAAATGCTCAAAACGACCGGTCGGGTCGTTACATCTTCCCCCACTTAAACATAGGTTCGTCCTCGAACGTGTCTAGAGTTGTTCTCAAAGCCATCAAACTGCAGTGTAACCTTACCCTGTACATGCCCAGGGGTGATCCCATGTCACCCTATCCCGTATAGGTCTGATAACAAGACATAACTGAATTTTTTTAATTCAACCTAGCTCATAATCCTTAGAATCCAATTCCCACATCCGGAATTTCTATAATATCATAACCTCGCATCTACACACTGTATAAGTCTGAACCAGCTATATCAAGCCATATCCATAACCCAAGATGTAATCACATGTTATACAGTAAAACCCAAATACTCATAGCAATAATTTTAAATCATAATAGCTGCTCAAAATAACCCAATTCTGGTAATAAACCTCTTATCATACAAAGCCTCGTTCTAACACATTCATATACTGCCAATGATGAAAGAAACACGCAGAAAGTCATAACCATTCGTTAGATCAACCAGTCATGGAGCTGCCTCTCATTCGACAAGGACTATAGCAAATTTCTAAGCCGACTTTCGATATTATTCTTCCAACCACGCTGTAATCAATTCTGATGTTATCCATTCTAGGTCCTATAACCTCATCTCATCCAACACGACCTCACTAGTGACATGACACATCAATACAATATAAAGCCACAACCCGTGCAATCCATGCACCAATAAGCAACATTCCAAATGTATTCAAACATGAAAAATGACTCAAACAGGAGAACTGTCCCACAAATTTAACGGGTATCACTACAACGCAATGCTAAGAACTCATCACACACCGCAGAACCAAACCACACGAATCTAACACAAACGATCATACCTCAACATAACTCCGCTTCAATGCATTACCCCATCCAAACACTGGCCCATATAAAATACCCCAGCCACCATGCTCAAAATTAATAATCACACACAATTAGACATCAATTACCCAAAGTGCATTACCATAAACACGGAGAGCAAATAACACAATGCCACAATCCGGAAAGAACATAGCCAACTCGCAATCAATCACGCAATACCCAAATACTCATCTCGCTCAAATTTTGCTATGAAACCCAAATAGCACTGCATCGTGTGTGCATATAACCAACGAATCACAACCCCTCATAGTATGGAAGAGTAACACATAGAACATATCTGATACGGATAAAATCAATTCTAACCAAATGGCACAACCCTCAACAATAACAGTATGGATCCAACTAATCCGGCTCAGTATAGAATACACATCCAAATTGGGACTACCAATGGAAGCAAAAATAAGCTCTAGTCACCCATAAATAGATAAATAACTCTCTGAAAGTCCACAATGACTGAATCATAACACATACTAATCACCTGGCTAGCTTTGGCCACAACTTCACAATCCATAACAATGAAACAATCTATTCTTGAGAACTCCTAGTCTCTAAATCCATAGAGCACACAAATCACCATATCTGATCCCTAATCCACCGCTCGAATACCTAACACATATCTCATACACGATCATCCCACGAGGAATACTTCTATAATTCTTCTGCGCCACATAGTAAATTTGAATATCAACAATCGATCAACCAGGAGAGTGCCGCAATACTAGTGAAGTATCCATAAATAAAAACACATTGTCTCTTCTGAAATGTATACTCTCATCAAGCCATATTAAATAGTAATATCATTTACCTAGTCATCTGAAACCATCCATGTTGCCTAAGAATTTTATGATCTTCCCTTCAAAACTGAACTGTGACCTTGCACATGCCAATTTCGGTCCCACACAACATACTGCATATACCATGTCGTCATATGAAAAATACGAGAACTTCTCAATCCACTCCGAGTCACAAGTAACTACATACTCAATTAGCCAAGGACCTTCAATTTGATTTAATCCGGAGAAAATCATTATACATCACATGCTCCTCACGCAGGTAGGAAATATACTCCTAGAACCGTGGTAGAAACCATCGAGAACTCTTCGAAGCCCCTTTGCACATAACCAAGTTATCAAAACAGAATATCTCTAACCCAACCAAGCCATGCAAGTCGCCAAAACCCAAGAGCATTGCCACGAAACACTTGTAGAAACTCATCACGTCATAAACACTTAAAAACTGATTAAAATGGTCATAACGTTTTATGCAAAACTCCAAATTATAATTGGTTTTACTTTCGGAAAACTAGACATCAAGGGCTACAACTTTTATTTTTGGATCATCTCCAAATTCCTTATAGATTGTGAGATATAAGCATCCAAAGTCGGGTTAGTGCAACAAAATATTTCCTCTACCCAATCGCAAAAGGCCTTCCGCGATCTCGAAGCACTGGCCATTTTTTCCATTTTTCTCTTCGCTATCGCGGCCAGAACCATGCTATCGCACTGTATACATATGTATCCAAAAACCAGCAACTAGAAATGGCCTAGAAATGGTCAGAAATCATCTTGAAACTCGCGTGAGCCCCTCAAGACCCCATCCGAACATACCAACAAGTCTCAAAACATATCACGGACTTAGTCGAGGCCTCAAATCACATCAAACAACGTTAAAACACGAATCACACCTCCATTCAAAATCAATGAACTTTGAAGCTCAAACTTTCACAACCGATGCCGAAACCTATCAAATCATTTTCGACTGACCTCAAATTTTGCACACAAGTCGCATTTGATATTACAAACATGCTCCAAATTCCGGAATCGGAATCCGGGTCCGTTATTAAAAAGTCCACTCTCGGTCAAACTTTTCAAAATGCAGACTTTCGTCATGTCAAGCCAAATTCTACTACAGACCTCCAAATCGCAATTCGGACGCACTCTTAAGTCTAAAATTACCCAACGGAGCTAACTGAACCATCAAAAATCCAATCTGAGGTCAAATACTAAAAAGTCAAACTTAGTCACCCCTTTCAAATTTAAAGCTTATAACAGAGAATCGTTCTTCTAAGTCAATTCCGAACAACCTGAAAAACCAAAACTGACGATTCACTTAAGTCATAATACATCATACGGAACTACTCATGCCCTCAAACAACAGAGCGAAGTGTAAATGCTCGAAACGACCGGTCGGGTCGTTACATCCTCCCCCACTTAAAAATACGTTCGTCCTCGAACGTGTCTAGAGTTGTTCTCAAAGCCATCAAACCGCAGTGTAACCTCACCATGCACATGCCCGAGGGTGATCCCACGTCACCCTATCCCACATAGGTCTGATAACACAACATAACTGAAATTTCTTAATTCAACCTAGCCCATAGGCCTTAGAATTCAATTCCCACATCTGGAATTTCTATAAGATCAGAACCTTGCATCTACACACTATATAAGTCTGAACAAGTTGTATCAAGCCATATCCATAACCAAAGATGAAATCACATAATATACTCAAATACTCATAGTGATAATTTCCAATCACATTAACTGCTCAAAACAACCCAATGCCGGTAATAAACCTCTTCTCAAACAAAGCCTCGTTCTAACACCTTCATATACTGTCAATGATGAAAGAAACACGCAGAAATTCAGAATCATTCATTAGATCAACAAGTCACGGAGCTCCCTGTCCTTCGACAAGGACTATAGCAAATTTCTAAGCCGACTTTCGATATTATTCTTCCAACCACGCTGTAATCAATTACAATATTATCTATTCTAGGTCCCATGACCTCATCTCATCCAACACGACCACTCTAGTGACATGACACATCAATACAATCCAAAGCCACAACCCGTGCAATCCATGCACCAATAAGCAACATTCTAAATGTACTCAAACATGGAAAATGACTTAAACAAGATAATTGTCCCACAAGTTCAACAAGTATCACCACAACGCAATGCTAAGAACCCATCACACACCGCAAAATCAAAATACACGAATCTAACACAAAGGATCATACCTCAATATAACTCCGCTTCTTTGCGTGACCCCTTCCAAACACTGGTCCATATGAAACACCTTAGCCACCATGCTCAAAATCAATAATCACGCACAATTCGACATCAATCACCCAAAGTGCATTACCATAACCACGGAGAACAAATAACACAATGCCACAATCCGAAAAGAACATAACCAATGCGCAATCAATCACGCAATACCCAAATACTCATCTCGCTCAAATTCCGCTATAAAGCCCTAATAGCACTCCACTGTGTGTGCATATAACCAACGAATCACGACCCCTCATAGCATAGAAGAGTAACACATAGAACATATCCGATACGAATAAAATCAATTCTAATCGAATGACACATCCCTCAATAATAGCAGTATGGAGCCAACTAATCCGACCCGGTGTAGAATACACATCCAAATTGGGCCTATCAATGGCCCCCCAAATCAGCTCTAATCATCCACAGATAGATAAACAACCCTCCGAAAGTCTACAATGAGTAAATCATAAACGCATACTATCATCTGGCTAGCTTCGGCAACAACTTCACAGTCCATAATCATGAAACAATCTACTCATGAGAACTCCCAGTCTCCAAATCCATAGAACACACGAATCACCATATCTGATCCCAACTCCACCGCCCGAATACCTAACACATCTCTCATACACGATCATCCTAAGAAGAATACTTCTATAATTCTTCCGTGCCACATAGCAAAATTTGAATATCAACAATCGATTAACCAGGAGAATGCTGCAATACTAGTGAAGTATACATAAATCAAAATACATTTCCTCTTCTTAAATGTATACTCTCATTAAGCCATACCAAATAGTAATATTATTTACCTAGTCATCTAAAATCGTCCATGTTGCCTAAGAATTTTATGATCTTCCCTTTAAAACTGAACTGTGACCTTGCACATGCCAATTTCGATTCCACACAACATACCACATATACCATGCCATCATATGCAAAATACGAGAACTTCTTAATCCACTCTGAGTCACAAACAACTACATACTCAATTAGCCAAGGACTTTCTATTTGATTTCAACCGGATAAAATCATTATACATCACATGCTCCTCACACCGGTAGGAAATATACTCCTAAAACCGTGGTAGAAACCATTGAGAACTCTTAAAAGCTCATTTGCACATAACCAAGCTATCATAACCGAATCTCTCTAACCCAACCAAGCTACACAGGTCGCCAAATCCCAAGAGTATTTCCACGAAACACCTGTAGAAACTCATCACGTCATAAGCACCTAAAGAACCGATTATATCCATTAATGTGTTGATCCAACCTACTATCAAGTTGTCCTAATTCTTCGAGTTCCTTTCGAATTACCTTCAAATTGATACCTTTCCTTGCTAGAATATTACTATCCCTAACCAAAACTTGCCCCACGAACTCTAGCATAGAACCTCACCGTTCTAAGGCCCATAAGCTGTTGAATTCCCTCTTAAGCGCCCCAAACATACCACATTCGAGATACTCACTCCAAAGAGACCTCCTGCGAATTTCAAGTTGTTCTTTCACCTTCATGATACTAAAATGTATAATCCACAATGATATAGAAATACTGCGAGTCTCGACACCATCCAATGTAACTCTCAGATTCTAGTCATGTACAAATCCACAAAATTCTCAATTGCCACATTTAAATCTTGGATTAATTAGAACCATTCTTGAGAGTCTTCCACTCTACTAAGATATCAATTAAGCCGACAAAGCGGACCAAACGACATGTGCCCCATTAGTACAACAACAACCAAGGAAGTCATCCACGCTCCTAAGCAATCGGGGTAAATCCCTACTTCATGCACACTATACCATTTACGAATAATAACTCAATCATTCAATGTTTCCCATATACCCACAAAGCATAATACAACCCGTATCTAGAAATTCCTTTACTCGAATCATCCTCGATCTCACCTTCTGCAGAACATAAATTATTCACAAGTATACCTCAAACCAAAACTAATACAACATATAACCGTGCAATCAACTTATTAATAGCAGACTCCCCCACTTAACTCAAAGCAGAGTAATAAAGCATCTGATAACTTACAATACCCATACTCTGTTGCTGCCAAAATTTCGCACTGAAATTCAACTAAATTCTTCATAAGCTCATGTAACACAAACCATATAATATCTCGAATCATCTGCAAATCTCGCATTCACCCTTGTAATAGTCAAGCCAACTCTCATAAGCGATCCAAACTCAAATTGCAACACATATAATTCACTAGTAAAAGAGAACTCTCTACAACAACAACATAGGAATCACACAACCTCAGGACACCCCGCAAGACAACTATTATGCAATCACTTAACCTTACCGAGACTGAACTCATAAAAGGACATGAAAATCTATTTCACTCCATAATTAAACAACATGAAAAAAATCCCTCAACACACCCACAACTCGAGATTATATATCACATCAAGAAAAAAATCATCTCACACAAACTCTTCTCGCCGCATTCAAACTATATGAACACATCTCGCAGTCACATCATACTCATCACGTAGTCATCCAGCCACTCATCGAGCCACGAATTCCACTCATAGGGACACTACCGAACGTATAAGTCCAACAGCACGTGATCATACAATCAACATCTCTGCGCTCAAGCTGCAGTCAAAACCCGACCTCAAGTCCTCTAAACTGGCCCATCATCAGCACACTGAAATCACATATCGCACCTCATCCATGGTATCACAAGCCGTCAATGTACGACCGATACCAAGCACTCATGTGTGCATACGAATGCGTGGAAGGAATTCAAAGGATTACGCTTTACGTTGAATCGATGCCGCACGATAAGGAAAGAAGGATTGGAAGTATATCCTAAATGCCCTGTAGCCTCGCGAAGATAGGTATGGACATCATCATACAGATTTGCAAGACTCTACTAGACACTTGCTATTGACTTGTAGAACCTATGAACCTAGAGCTCTGATACCAATCTGTCACAACCCAAAATCCGCTAGTCGTGGTGGCACCTAACCCAACCCGCTAGGTAAGCCAACTATGCTATCCAATTCCAATAATATTTCATATTACTATTTAGATAAAAGAAATTATCTAAATCTTATACATTTTCTCAAGGACTGGTAGTACAAATCATGAACTTCTAAGAATAGAATTTACAAAGCCGATATGAAGTAAATACATCTTCTATTTGAAAAGTACATAAACAGAGTTTTATAATCTAAGGCTACCATGAACAAGAGGCAACTACAACAGGGACGCATGTACATCTTCAAATCCAGCTCTCATCGAACACAGCAACAACATCAACCAATATCTGCACGCAATGTGCAGAAGTGTAGTATGAGTACAATTGACCCCATTTACTCAATAAGCAACAAACCTAACCTTAGGTTGAAAGTATTGACGAGCTGGAACAAGGTCGGGTCCGACACCAATAGCCAACAACAATTCATAACAACGTAAAGCATATAAATAAGGACGTAACTCAGAGATAAAGTGCTCAGCTTTTTCACAGTTTTCCGATAATAGTTCCATTTTTCATGAATATCAGTGAAAACCTAAATCCTTTACTGAAATCGTCAAAAAATATGAGATAGTTTGAAAACTAAAATTTTCCTGAAAATCCTTTCCACAATAAATAAAATATTTCATTTTCTTCCCAAATAGCAAGTGCGAAATACCTCTCTATGCCCACTTATAAATGTGTGTAAAAAAAAGTCATGAATAGCGTGATACCGTACAACATGAGAAAAAATGCATCTCTATGCATGTATGTTATGTGTGCATGCCAATGCCATGTATCTCAGAGATGAATCATGTACTCACACTCTCAGAGTACTCAATCTCACTATCTCACACTTTTCACTCATCATGCTCAACCACTCAGTACTGTATATGACCAATCTGGCCCAGGGAAGATCCATCCCGGAATATATACATCAACTTACTATCAGTTACTCAGTACCGAGGAAGGCCAATCCGGCCCATGGAGAAGACCCATCTACAGGTATATATAAATGCTCAACCACGCGGTACTATATATGGCCCATACGGCCCATGGAAGATCCATCCCGGAATATATATACATCACTGACCATCAGCTGCCAGTACCGAGGAAGGCTAATCCAACCTAATGGATAAGATCTATGTCTAGGG
This sequence comes from Nicotiana otophora, assembly GCA_000715115.1. Taxonomy (NCBI): domain Eukaryota; kingdom Viridiplantae; phylum Streptophyta; class Magnoliopsida; order Solanales; family Solanaceae; genus Nicotiana; species Nicotiana otophora. The sequence goes on along the minus strand of AWOL01S0019295.1, from coordinate 13,646 downwards.
AAGATCCATCCATCAATATCATCAACCGCGCTCACTGGGGGTGCGTATAGACTCCGGAGGGACTCTTACAGCCCAAGCGCTATCATAAGCTAGATCCAGACATAAATTAATATATCATGCTACGACGTGCAACCCAATCCCAGAACTGTCACTCATAATCAAGCTCTCAGCCTCACTCAGTCATCAATCTCTCCAGTCCCACTCACAGACTCACAATGTCATGAAACTAGCCCGACTACAATGATGTGATGTAGCAATAAATAACAAACGAAACCGAGATATAATATGAATGCATGAATATGACTGAGTATAAAATATCAGTGAAATTAGTGAGATGACATCAAGAAATGACCACTATGGGTCCCAACAATATCGACATAAGTCTAAACATGATATCCAACATGATTGACAACTCAATTACTTTATCACATGGTGAAAACACAGATATCAACAAAATAGGGCCACTATGCAGTGCCATGAAAACAACGGAGTCACAGTTCACAAGGTGCACACCCACACGCCAGTCACCTAGCATGTGCGTCACCTCAACACCAATCACATAGCACGAAATTCGGGATTTCATACCCTCAGCACTAAGTTTAGAAGAGTTACTTACCTCGAACAAGCCAATTCTAATACCGAGCAAGCAAAGCGATGCTCCAAAAATTCCATTACGCACGTAGCGACCTTCAAATGACACAAAACAAGCCAAAAGCAATGCAAATACATCAAATAAAGCCCAAGGAAACAATTTCAAATGATAAAGATCGAATCCTCAATCAAATTCCAAATCCGGTCAAAAATCACACCCGGGCCCGCACCTCAGAACCCAACAAAAACTCATAAAATCTAACAATCCATTCAATTACGAGTTCAAACATACTAGTTTCACTCAATTCATACTCCAATTCGATGTTCAAAACTCAAAAAAAATCATATTATAAAACTTTAGACTAAAACCCCTAATTTCCTCTTTAAAATTCCTCAACCAAAAGCTAAAATCGAAGCTAGATTCATGAAATATAACCAAAATCAAGTAGAGAACACTTACCCAATTCATATGGTGAAAATTGCTTCAAGAATCGCCTCAATCCGAGTTCCCTAGCTCCAAAAATATAACAATGGCTTAAACCCTCGAAATAGAGTACTTTATAATCTGCCCAGGCATTTTTCTATGCAATCGTGGACAAAATAACGTGATAGCGAAGCACAAAATTTTTCCAACCTTTTTTACTTTATGCGATCGTGGCCATTCTCCCGCGATCACGAAGAACAAATTTTTCCAACAGCCTTCTCCAACTCTTCCGGACAGCCATTAGTATAATGGTCATAACGTTTTGTACAAAACTCTAAATTACAATTGGTTTGACTTTCTGGAAACTAGACATCAAGGGCTACATCTTACATTTTGGTATCATCTCTAAATTCTTTATAGATTATGAGATATAAGCTTCCAAAATCGGGTTAGTGCAACATAACATTTCCTCTAGACGATCGCGAAAGGCCTTCCGCGATCGTGAAAGGCCTTCCGTGGGCCATTTTTTTTCCATTTTTCTCTTCGCTATCACGGCCAGAACCATGCTATCGCACTGTATACCCCTATAGCCAAAAACCAACAACTAGACATGGCCTAGAAATGGTCAGAAACCACCCCAAAAACTCGCCCGAGCCCCTCGGTACCCATCCGAACATACCAACAAGTCTTAAAACATATCACAGACTTAGTCGAGGCCTCAAATCACATCAAACAATGCTAAAACACGAATCACACCTCAATTCAAAATCAATGAACTTTGAAACTTCAAACTTCCACAACCGATGCCGAAACCTATCAAATCACGTCCGATTGACCTCAAATTTTGCACACAAGTCATATTTGACATTACAAACTTGCTCCAAATTCCAAATCAAAATCCGACCCCGTTATCAAAAAGTCCACTCCCGGTCAAACTTTCCAGAATTCCAACTTTCGTCATTTCAAGCAAAATTATACTATAGACCTCCAAATCGCAATCCGGACGCGCTCCTAAGTCCAAAATCACCCAACGGAGCTAACATAACCATAAAAAATCCAATTCGAGGTCAAATACTAAAAAGTCAAACTTGGTCACTCCTTTCAAATTTAAAGATTCTAGTAGGGAATCATTCTTCTAAATTAATTCCGAATAAAACCAAAACTGATGATTCACTTAAGTCATAATACATCATACAGAGCTACTCATGCCCTCAAACAACCGAGCGAAGTGTAAATGCTCAAAACGACCGGTCGGGTCGTTACATACTCCCCTACTTAAACATACGTTCGTCCTCGAACGTGTCTAGAGTTATTCTCAAAGCCATCAAACAACAGTGTAACCTCACCATGCACATGTCCGAGGGTGATCCCATGTCACTCTATCCCGTATAGGTCTGATAACACAACATAACTGAATTTGCTTAATTCAGCCTAGCCCATAAGCCTTATAATCCAATTCCCATATCCGAAATTTCTATAATATCATAACCTTGCATCTACACACTGTATAAGCTTGCACAAGCTGTATCAAGCCATATACATAACCCAAGATGTAATCACATGATATACAACAAAACTCAAATGCTCATAATGATAATTTCCAATCATAATAGCTGCTCAAAACAACCCAATGCTGGTAATAAATCTATTATCATACAAAGCCTCATTCTAACACCTTCATATTCTGCCAATGATGAAAGAAACACGCAGAAACTCATAACCATTCGTTAGATCAACAAGTCATGGAGCTCCCTCTCCTTCGACAAGGACTATAGCAAATTTCTAAGGAGACTTTCGAACGTTTGTTTAAGAGGGAAAGGATGTAACGACCCGGCCGGTCATTTCAAAAGTTATAGCCATGTTCCCCTATTTTCTTCTCCTTTTGTATTCTACAGCTGTTATATGACTTACCGGGTTAGTTGGATCGAGTTCAGAGAGATTTTAGAGTGAATTGAGACACTTAGACTTGAGTCCTTGTGTAATTCGTGTTATTGATGTTGTTTGAGGTGATTTGAGGGTTTGACTAAGATCGTATGATGTTTTGGGACTTGATGATATGTTTGGTTGAGGTCGCGGGGGCCTCGAGTGAGTTTTGGGTGGTTAACAAATCATTTTTGGACTTAGGTTGTTGGCTGATAACTGTTGGTGGGTTCTTCTGGTTTCCTCTTATGCGTCCTCGAGGGAGGTCTCGCATTCGCGAAGTGTACTTGGAGACTGATGGAAGTTTATTCTTCGGGTTCGTGAAGAGGAGCCCGCGCTCGCAAAGATATGGTCAGTGGAGGTATCGCGAACGCGAGAAGGGTAACACGTTCGTGAAGAGGAGTAAGGCAGCTAGGGTCCCCAGCCTTTTCGCCTATACATTCACGGAATGATAGTCGCATTTGCGAAGTGAGGGGTTAGCGAAGCATCACGTTCGTGGTTGGTTGGACGTGTTCGCGAAGAAGGTTTTGTGCGGCCGAATAATTTGTGTTACGCGAACACGAGGGAAAGGCTGCATTCGCGATGAAGGAATATCTGGGAAGCAGTGTTAAATTTCAAAGGGTTTGAACCTATTTTTCATATTTTGAGCTAGAGACCACGAATTTGGGCGATTCTTGAAGGGATTTTAAAGGAGTTGATTGGGGTAAGTAATTCCTAACTAATTTTGGTCAAATTCCATGATTATACCTTTGATTCCATCATCTAATTTGTGATTTGGGGTGGAAAACTGGGAAAAAAAGAAAGAGTTCTTGAGTTAGATTTTTAAGGTTTTGAATGGGATTTTGTTATCGGATTTGAGTAAATTTGGTATAGTTAGACTCGTGAGTGAATGGAATTTCAGGTTTTGTGACTTTTGTCAGATTTCGAGATGTGGGCTCGGGGGTCGAGTTTGAGCTGATTTTGGATTTGGCTATAATTTAGTATTTTTCTTGTGGAATTGATCCCTTTAGCCTATATTAATTGTGTTGTACTGCTTATGGCTAGATTCGGGACGTTTGGAGACCGATTTGAGAGGCAAAGGCATTTTGGAGTAGAGTTTTTGCCCAGATTAAGGTAAGTAACTCTTTCGAATTTGGTTCTGAGGGTTCGAAACCCAAATTTTGTATTATGTATTTGGTATTGATGTGGCACACATGTCAAGTGATGGGCGTGCGGGCGTGAACTGTGGGAATTGTGACCTGGTTGATTCCATGGCACTGTGTAGTGGTTCTATTTGGTTGATATCTGTGTTTTCATCATGTGATAAAGTAATTGAGCTCGCGATCATATTAGATAGCATGTTTAGGCTTTATGCCGGTACTGTTGGGACCCATAGTGGTCGTTCTTGCTGTCATCTTAGTGATTTCATTAACATTGCGTACTCAGTCACATCTATGCATCCTATATCATATCGCAGTCTATGTTATTATTTATTGATACATCATATCATTATTTTCGGGCTAGTTTCATGACATTGTGAGCCCGTGAGTGAGATTGGAGAGATTGATGACTGAATGAGGCCGAGAGCCTGATTTTGAGTGACAGTTATGGGATCGGGCTGCATGCCGCAGTTGTTGTATTGATTTATGATAACGTCCAAAGTCTGTAGACACCCCTAGTGAGCGCGGTTGATATTATTGAGGGATGGATCTTCCCTGGACATGGATCTTGTCCGAAGCATGATATACCTGGAGATGGATCTTCTCCACATGCTGGATTGGCCCTCCTCGGTACAGGGTGACTGATGGTCAGAGATGTATATATTCTGGGATGGATCTTCCCTGGGCCGTATGGGTCATATACAGTACTGAGTGGTTCAGTATTTGAGAGCGTGGGAACATGAGGCTGTCAGCATGGTGCATCCCATACAGTATGTGCATTGGCATGTAGAAGTAAAAGAGTTATATTCTTCACATTGTTCAGATTTAATATATTTTACTGTTTGAACTATCTATTTAACTTGAAAGCATGACTACATTTATGCACTATTATTTTTATTTTTAACTGTACCGGTTGAGTTAGTCATTACCTTTCAGTCCAAAGGTTGGACTTGTAACTTACTGAGTTGGTTGTACTTACGTTACACCCTGCACCTCGTGTGCAGATCCAGGTACTTCAGGTCACTGTGATTGCTAAGCGAGTAGTCAGGATTTGGAGACTATCGAGGTAGCTGCATGGCGTTCGCAAGCCTTGACTCTCCTTCTTTATCTCTATTTGTACTTCAGTTTTATTCCCTAGACATTGTAGTAGATTGTATTCCGGTATATATGCTCATGTACTCTGTGACAGTCCGTTTTTGGGATAGATTGTATCATATTTCAGATTATCTATCTCTTCAAAAGGCTTTTTCCTCAATGTTAATTGCTTCCGTCTTTACTTTCAAAGTTTTTACTATGTTGAGATGTTGAGTAGTGGCTTGCCTGATTTTACGATAGGCGCAATCACGACAATTGGTTTTCGGGCCATGACAAGAACATGCCATGGTGACTCTGGAACCCAAATAGTGTTTAATTAGACTTGACCAACCTATGGTGAAAAAAATAGAAAACAAAAATAGGTATAACGCATTAATTAAATACGTTGTGCCTTTTTTTTAAACGGGCAGCGTTAACGTCTATCTCCCTCTTTCTTTCTTTTTGAAATACACATAGTGCATGAAAAACAGATAAAGAGAATCTAATGTACCAAAAGAGCAACAGAGTGCTGGGTGGTGCAATGGTTGAAGGCTAGAATTAAAGCTGAATTTGGCTTCGAGGCTCAAGGTTCGATTCGTGCCACCAGCAAAAATTTTAAAAAGAAAAATATTAAAAAATAAAAAAATCCAAGCAATAGATTAAACTCTGTATATTATTCTCTTCTGAAAATTTTAACTATAAAATAAAACTTAAAACTCTAAATTGAAAATAAAAAGATAAAAATAATAATTTTGTTTTAAATTTAAAAAGAAAAATATTAAAAAATAAAAAAAATTCAAGCAATAGATTAAATTGTATATATTATTCTCTTATGAAAGTTTTAACTATAAAATAAAACTCATAATTTTAATTTTAAAATAAAAAGAGAAAAGTAATAATCTTGTTTTGCATATAATACAAAATAACAACTATTAAACATATCAGTAGATTTTTTTAAGAAAATAATAAAAGGCTTCTCTTTTTTATTTTTTTACTTTGAATGAATTCAAAAATCATAATTTTTTGATAAATATTAAATTATTTTAATTACATTAAAATGTAATTATAAATATTAAAGTGTTTATATATAAATACTTAAACCAAATAATGAAAAGAAATGAAAAACTAAAAAGAAATATAAAAACAAAATTTTGTTGGTGGCAGGAATCAAACCTTGGACCTCAAGCCCAGAACCAACTTTAATTCTAGCCTTTAAGCATTGCACCACCTAGCACTCTGCCGCTCTTTAGTACATTAAATCCCATTTATCTGTTTTTCATGCGCAATGTGTATTTCAAAAAGAAAGAAAGAGGGAGATGGACGTTAACGACGTCCGTTAAAAAAATAGATATAATGCATTTATTTAATGTGTTATACCTATTTTTGGTCCCTTTTTTCCACCATAATTTGGTCATTTGAGTCTAATTAGATACTATTTGGGTTCTAGACTCCCATGGTGTTTCCTAGCAAATTCTAAATTGCAACTTTAAATTAATACTCTACTATTTTTAGATCCGAAGACAACTACAGTTTTGACAATTTAAATTATGTGAGATAATTTTGAAATTGAAATATATTAAAATATCGAATAGTAATTGTTTACCCGAAAAAACAGATAGAGTTGAATTTATACGTAGTTCTAAGGATACGTAGTATAACTTGGCACAAATCGAAAAAATACGCAGAAATATATCGAATATTGACTATAAAAAAGAATGAAATACAAACCAAATTGAGTGGAGAATAGTTTATAAACAAGCAAGATGAATCAATGTCCAAAGCTCACAAAAGAAAATCTCTACTGTATCTCTATGTGAATATCAATAATCTTTTAAATATGAGAGTGTATAGATGTCTCAATGTTCAATGTACTTACAAAAATGATAGTCACTCTTATTATAGTGGAGGGATCATACTTTGGATATAATTAAAATACATAGTGAGGATCCCATAATAGACTAATTAATTAGTTTTTCCTTGATTCCCGCCGAGATTCTTTTCCTTGGTGCGGCTACAATGACTATTTATCTCTTAGCTCCATCTTGGCCGATCTTGGAACTGGTTGATCTCTAGATCTCGAACTTGATATTGACTCGAGCTCGATATCAACTGGTCTGGATCTCGAGTTCGATAACATCACTTCACATCATAGTTCGATTTGGACTCGAGCTCGATAATGACTTCGAGCTCGGTATTGATTGCCCCCTGAATCTTGAGCTCGGTAACCTAGCTTAAGATCTCATCTCGATATCATGGAGACGACCCTCGGTCTATCATGTTCCAGTCTTGACTAATTACATAAAGGGCAAAATTACTTTTGACCGTATATAGATAGTCCACTCGTTTCTCGGAAAGGATGTGGCGAGAAAAGATATGATTTTTCAATCTCTAGCTAGGTACACACTGACGTCTGCGTAGAGCCCGATTGTGATGTATGTGACTAATATCCTGTTGGTTCAGTTACCAAGGCATTAAATGTGCATCACACGATGGTCGGCCGCTACTGATTTTGAACCGACATTGCCAAAACTTTAAATATCCTCTTTCTTCATTGTCTCAAACTTTTACCTTTAAACCTTTTTCATTCCAATCTTTACAGTCCTTCCCTTCCCAAAAGCTTCCTATTTTCGAGTTTTGGAATTTCTTGCTTGTTCTTCTCAAAACACCAAATACTTCCGATCTTTGTTCACAGAAATTTAGAAGGCCAAAACGTCTGAAGCCTTTCCGCAAAAGAGGTCGCTTCTTTATCACGACCCGCCGGCGGTGAGGATGCAGAGGAGCCTTGCCCTGAGGAATTTATTCTGGTAGGGTGTCCAACTCCCGGTGATTTTAAAGTTGAAAAGCCCTCTCCGGTACTGGGCCGATGTAAGCCAATATCGAGGTACCAGTGTTCAATCACCGAGAAAGTCAAACAAGAATGCAACTGGGATGATAAGTACGTAGTAGTCCCATCGCCTGATGAATCAATTACTACCCACGTGGAATGGTTCCTAAGTGTTTATACTTATCCTTTCATGTTGGGTCCTTTAGACCTTATCATCATTGCCTTTTGCAAGAGATACGACATGACCCTTGGCCAGATCCATCCTTCTTTTTGGAGAATAGTGATTCTTCTCGATTTTTCTCGAGCAAAATCGAGGGGCGTATTTTGGGCGTATCAAGGAGGGTTAATCAAGCTTGCTCGCCGAGCAACCGAAGCGCCATTCTCGAATATATATGAGACTCGTGATCGGGGTTGGATGGGCCGTTTTGTTCGGGTCAAAACCTCGGACCTGATCCCTACCGATGACATGCCGTTTCCTGAGAAATGGAATATGAACCGTGAGCAATTATTTCCTTTTGTTCGTTTTAATTTTGTGATTGCCTTTCATTTTTTTGATCTATTTTTCCTTTGTTGTCACAACCGTAGCTCGAATGCCGGAACCGATTCCGGATCTTAAACAACGGGTTGAAGGTCTGGTGCTGTAGAGACCGTACTCCGATCATGCTTGGGTGGAATTATCAAAGGGTAGATGGGAGGCCCGTAGTCATGGTAAGTCTCTTTCTCGATTTGTTTCTTATTTGTTCTTCTTTACTTGCTTATCCCTTTTTCCCCTTTGTAGGACTCGGGAAGGATGTTGTCATGAGGCCCTCATCTGGTGATGAAGAGGTTCCTGCCCCGAAACAAGTTAAAGAAAAGAAGAGGAAAGATGTACCGAGTTCTCCGAGCTTGGAAAAGAAAAAACCGGCTAAGAAATCTAGCAAGCCAAATGGGGGCTCCAGTGTCATGCCTTCGAAACTGATCCGCCAATTAAGGGACGAGCCCGAAGGAGAAAAGGATTAAACATGTGTACGTGCTAATGTTGTGATACAACAATCTTCCGAATCGACGGAAGTAAATAAGGGAATCCTGGCCATAATCCCAAAACAAGAAAAAGCCGAGATTATTCCGTCTAGAGCTAATATAATTGAAGGGGAGACAGAGTGTAGGACTTCTCGGGCAGTAGAAAATATCTCGACGGATGAGCTCGAGATAGTTGATATTAGCAGATCCCCTCAGATTTTGGATGCTATGATCCTTGAGGCCAGCATGTTGGAAGGTCGATCCTACGAGGGCATTCAGGATCGACCGATATCAACGATTTTCTGGATGGGCTTGAGTCAACTGCCTCGGAGGAGGTTATCGGGTTTGGTGTATTACCGATACCAAAGAAAGCATCATGGTTGGGCTCTGCCGGATCTTCATCGGTTCAAAATTTGGTCGACCAATTCCCGGCCCCGAGTGTTGATCTCGATCGTAGACGGAAGATAGTGCTCTCCGTACTTGAGGATACCTGAATTTTCTCTCCCCACCGTGGGGATTGCCAGTTACCTTTGGTCTTTGGTGACCGAAGAGGATCAATTAGTGATGAATGCGGTAGGGCCCACCTACCTTTTCAACGAGGCCTAGCATGCTCTGAATCGGGTAACTCTGATGGCATCTCTGATGTTTCTTTTATACATAAAGTTATAGATAATTCTAAAACTTTTTCTCATATTTGTAGGCTTCGGTGTCGCATCACGAGGCCTTCCTCCTAATCTGAGAGGATCATGAGGCTGAGGTTCGAAACCTGACTGAGAAGAGTGACTCTTACAAGCTTCTTAGTGAAAAACTTCGAGTAGATTTGACAACAGCTTGGGAAGAGCACGAGGAGATAGCTGAGCATGTATTCCAAATTTTCCATGATAGTGAAGATGAATTGGAAATAACCACTAACAATCCGATTCTGCAAGTTCGACAGAGGATCGAGCAGATCGGATGGCTTAACTCACAGGTAGATGGGCTACTAGCCGAGATGGGAGAACTTAAAAAGAATATGGATATCCTTGCCTCGAAAAAGGAAGTCGTTCAAGCTCAGTTGGAGTTGTCTGAGGCCCAACTTTGATTTGCGAAAAAAAATGCCTCGGGGCTGATCGAGAAGATGAAGGGGTTTCAGCATCGGTCGGATGTGGCTATTTCTGATAAAGCAGGCTTGGCTGATGAACTTCAAGTGGCCAGATCTGAGGTGATCGAGGCCAATAAAAGAGCTGATGCTAAAGTGGCACAGTTCAGGATCGATGTTGAGGTCAACAAAGCCAAAGCCAAGAGCATGATCGAACACGCTAAATGGCAGGCTCGGGGAGAAGCTCTCGAGGAGGTCAGTGCTCATGGCTTCGATGTTGGGGTCGAGATTAAAATTGCCAAGGTGAAGGAAAACAAGGCTCGAAGGTTGGCCTTCCCTGAGGAAGACTCCGATAGCTCGAGCGAATCTGAAAATGGGGAAGATGCCAAGAATGCGGCCTCCGATGAAGATCAAGCCCTTAGGTAGTTGTTGTTTTTTCTTTTGAGGCAGCTTTCAGTTTTTATAAAGAACTTCCTTTGGTCCGAGTTGCCTTTGTACATGATTTGTATATAAATATTTTTCCCTTTGAAGCAAGTAGCCTTTTAAACTTGATATGTAGTCTCTGATTCGAGGCAATAGTTCGAATTTGAATCACGATAGCCTTCGGGCTTTGTGGATAGTCCCCTCATTTATCGGATTCAAATTAAGGTAGCCTTTAGGCTTAAATGGTCGAATGAGTATTTGTTCGAACTCGAATTAATGTAGCCCTTAGGCTTAATAGTCGAGTGAGTGTTTGCTCGAACTCGAAGTAATGTATCCCTTGGGCTTTATTATCGAGTGAGTGTTTGATCGAACTCGGATTTAATAGTAGCCCTTAGGCTTTATGGTCGAGTGAATGTTTGCTCAAACTCGAAATAATGAGTAGCCCTTAGGCTTAATAGTCGAGTGAGTGTTTGCTCGGACTCTAAGTAATGTAGCCCTTAGGCTTAATAGTCGAGTGAGTGTTTGCTCGGACTCTAAGTAATGTAGCCCTTAGGCTTTATGGTCGAGTGAGTATTTGCTCGAACTTGAAGTAATGTAGCCCTTAGGCTTTATGATCGAGTGGGTGTTTGCTCAAACTCGAATTAAGAGTAGCCCTTAGGCTTAATAGTCGAGTGAGTGTTTACTCGAACTCGAAGTAATATAGCCCTTAGGCTTTATGATCAAGTGATCGCTTGCTCGAACTCAGATTTAATAGTACCCATTAGGCCTTATGGTCGAGTGAATGTTTGCTAGAACTCGAAATCATGAGTAGCCCTTAGGCTTAATAGTCGAGTGAGTGTTTACTCGAACTCGAAGTAATATAGCCCTTAGGCTTTATGATCAAGTGATCGCTTGCTCGAACTCAGATTTAATAGTACCCATTAGGCCTTATGGTCGAGTGAATGTTTGCTAGAACTCGAAATAATGAGTAGCCCTTAGGCTTAATAGTCGAGTGTGTGTTTGCTCGAACTCGAAGTATTGTAGCCCTTAGGCTTTATGATCGAGTGAGCATTTGCTCGAACTCGAAGTAAGAGTAGCCCTTAGGCTTTATGATCGAGTGAGCATTTGCTCGAACTCGAAGTAAGAGTAGCCCTTAGGCTTAATAGCTGAGTAAGTGTTTGTTTTAACTCGAATTAAAAGTAGCCCTTAGGCTTAATGGTCGAGTGAGTGTTTGATCGAACTCGAAGTAAGAGTAGCCCTTAGGCTTAATGGTCGAGTGAGTGTTTGATCGAACTCGAAGTAATATAGCCCTTGGGTTTTATTATCGAGTGAGTGTTTGATCGAACTCGAATTTAATAGTAGACCTTAGGCTTTATGGTCGAGTAAATGTTTGCTCGACCTCAAAATAATGAGTAGCCCTTAGGCTTAATAGTCAAGTGAGTGTTTGCTCGGACTCTAAGTAATGTAGCCCTTAAGCTTTATGGTCGAGTGAGTATTTGCTCGAACTCAAAATAAGCCCCTAGTCTTAATAGTCAAGAGAGTGTTTGCTCGAACTCGAAGTAATGTAGCCCTTAGGCTTTATGATCGAGTGAGCGTTTGCTCAAACTCGAATTTAATAGTATCCATTAGGCTTTATGGTCGAGTGAATGTTTGCTCGAACTCGAAATAATGAGTAGCCCTTAGGCTTAATAGTCGAATGAGTGTTTGCTCAAACTCGAAGTAATGCAGCCCTTAGGCTTTATGGTCGAGTGAATGTTTGCTCGAACTCGAAATAATGAGTAGCCCTTAGGCTTAATAGTCGAATGAGTGTTTGCTCAAACTCGAAGTAATGCAGCCCTTAGGCTTTATGGTCGAGTGAATGTTTGCTCGAACTCGAAATAATGAGTAGCCCTTAGGCTTAATAGTCGAATGAGTGTTTGCTCAAACTCGAAGTAATGCAGCCCTTAGGCTTTATGGTCGAGTGAATGTTTGCTCGAACTCGAAATAATGAGTAGCCCTTAGGCTTAATAGTCGAATGAGTGTTTGCTCAAACTCGAAGTAATGCAGCCCTTAGGCTTTATGGTCGAGTGAGCATTTGCTCGAACTCGAAGTAAGAGTATCCCTTAGGCTTAATAGCCGAGTGAGTGTTTTCTTTAACTCGAATTAAGAGTAGCTCGTAGGCTTAATAGTCGAGTGAGTGTTTGCTCGAACTCGAAGTAAGAGTATCCCTTAGGCTTAATAGCCGAGTGAGTGTTTTCTTTAACTCGAATTAAGAGTAGCTCGTAGGCTTAATAGTCGAGTGAGTGTTTGCTCGAACTCGAAGTAAGAGTATCCCTTAGGCTTAATAGCCGAGTGAGTGTTTTCTTTAACTCGAATTAAGAGTAGCTCGTAGGCTTAATAGTCGAGTGAGTGTTTGCTCGAACTCGAAGTAAGAGTATCCCTTAGGCTTAATAGCCGAGTGAGTGTTTTCTTTAACTCGAATTAAGAGTAGCTCGTAGGCTTAATAGTCGAGTGAGTGTTTGCTCGAACTCGAAGTAAGAGTATCCCTTAGGCTTAATAGCCGAGTGAGTGTTTTCTTTAACTCGAATTAAGAGTAGCTCGTAGGCTTAATAGTCGAGTGAGTGTTTGCTCGAACTCGAAGTAAGAGTATCCCTTAGGCTTAATAGCCGAGTGAGTGTTTTCTTTAACTCGAATTAAGAGTAGCTCGTAGGCTTAATAGTCGAGTGAGTGTTTGCTCGAACTCGAAGTAATGTAGCCCTTAGGCTTTATGATCGAGTGAGTGTTTGCTTAAACTTGAATTAAGAGTAACCCTTAGTCTTAATAGTCGAGTGAATGTTTACTCGAACTCGAAATAATGAGTAGACCTTAGGATTAATAGTCGAGTGAGTATTTGCTCGAACTTGAAGTAATGTAGCCCTTAGGCTTTATGGTCGAGCGAGCATTTGCTCGAACTCGAAGTAATAGTAGCCCTTAGGCTTAATAGTCGAGTGAGTGTCTGCTCGAACTCGAATTAAGAGTAGCCCTTAGTCTTAATAGTCGAATGACTGTTTGCTCGAACTCGAAGTAATATATCCCTTAGGCTTTATGATCGAGTGAGTATTTGCTCGAACTCGAATTAAGAGTAGCCCTTAGGCTTAATAGTCGAGTGAGTGTTTGCTTGAACTCGAAGTAATGTAGCCCTTAGGCTTTATGATCGAGTGAGTGTTTGCTTAAACT